>SPJY01017349.1:0-11063 GCA_005191435.1 Raddia distichophylla
CGGTGAGCACGCCGTCAACTCTTGATATTTAATATATATAAAGTAGAAGCCTCTCCTACTGTTTTCTCTTAAAAAACATTAGTTTCATATCAAAAATTCTAAATTTTTTTTCCACATTAGTCCAATTTAAAAAATTCAAAAATGCTTTTAATACATTGGTTTCATTTTAAAAATTCTAAATTTTTTTTAACACATTGGTTTCATTTCAAAAATTCTTTTAACACATTGGTTTCATTTCAAAAATTCTTTTAACACATTGGTTTCATTTAAATTTTTTTTTAAAATGATTACAAAACTAGTTCCATGTCAACATGATCACATGAAATAATGATCACACAAATCCAAACAACCACGTATATAGTTCATACAATAGTACGGTACCTTAAGTAGTAGTATTTGTTGTCTTTACAAGTTTTCCTTCATTGTGATCGCGACGTATGTAAGGAGCATTTACGTTTGTGTCATTCAGGACACTTATGTCGACATCCACCGCAAAAGAAGGGAGCTCGTCGAACTGACCATAATCTTCCTCATCGGTGACGTCCTTAACTCCGACAATCCTTCGTTTGCCTTGGAGAACCACGTGTCGCTTTGGCATTTCTTATGCTTATCCTTCTGCTTTTTCCTAGGTTTAATTGACATGTCCATTACGTAGAAAACCTGTCTCACCTTGTTCGCGAGAACAAACTGTCGCTTGAAGTCAGTTTGACCCATTGGCACTTAAATAGAGAAACCTTCAAAGGTCCATAGTCGAGCTCTCATATTTCTTCTATGAAACCATAATATGTGTTCAACCTATCTCTGTTGTCTTCGATGTCTATACGGGCACCGCTGTTCTGGTTGGTTCTCTTGTTATCCTGGGATCTCGTGTAAAATGTGTAACCATTTATCTCGTACCCCTTGAATGTCACGATTTCACTAGATGGTCCCTGAGCCAAGCGTTGCAATTGTTCATTGTCTGGCCCTTTCAAAAGGATATGGTTTTGTAACCATGTGTTGAAAGAATCCATGTGCCCTAGTGTTATCCACTCCTCAGACTTCCCTAGGAATTGGCGACGCATAACACTCTTGTGCTAAAGGACATACGGGGTGACCATAGTTGATGCTTCAAAACCGTGAAATGTGCTTGCTTAAATGTACGAAGATCATTGCATGCAACTACTTTCCTTCCTAGTGTCCCCTTGCCCCGTAGACTCCCCTCATGGCATGATATAAGGACACCGATAGGGTTTAGATCATTAATGTAATTCACTCAAAACTCAATCACTTCCTCTGTCATGTAACCCTCGGTAATGCATCTTTCCAGACGATAACGGTTACGTACATACTTCTTTAGGATAGTCATGTACCTCTCGAAAGAGAACATGCTATGCAGATACATGGGTCCGAGAATACCTATCTCTTTGACAAGGTGAACAGTGAGATGAATCATAATATCAAAGAATGCTGGAGGAAATATCATCTCCGGGCTATCAAAACTTTGTACCACATCATTGCAACTTACTTTGTGATTGTCCCCCGTAACCATTCGGGCATTATACCTCTCACAACCACTGGGAGCGACTGTGTTATCAACGCAAGACAATCATGAGATTTCAGGTGTACGATTTTATTCTCTTTCATGTTTATGAGTCTCTTCACATTTGAGGAGTATCCGGAAGGGATCTTCAATTCACACTACTCGGGCACTCTATCAAGCTTTTTTTTTCTCTTCTTTGCTTAAAGTGTAGCTTGCAGGATGTAGGAAGTTGTCGCGTCCTTCTTTTTTTTGGATGTTGGTCCTTCCACACACCCAAGGCTTCAAGGTCCTTCCAAACTTGCGGTGTATCTTTTGAATACTCCATCGAGAAAAGCCTTTACGCCATCAATGAATACTCTTGACCGATGGTCCACATTGTACATCCATTGTTGGTTCATCTACACCAACAAAATTATAACAAAATTTATTTATTTTTTAACTAGAGCTAATTAATTGTGATATTTTTCTATTTTAATATTTCTATATTTATGTAGTAAAACCAACTAATTACTACCTGTTTGTGACATCCTAATAAATATTAGAATGTTCCAAATTTTATTTAAAAAGAAAAGAAAATTTTAAAAATTATTTAATATGATTCTTCGATAAAAACCCTAAATTTTAAACGATTACATTTCATATAAATAAAATAAATATTTTATTATTACTTACATTACAATTTACAAAAGTTTTTCCTCTCTTATCTTTTCTCTCTCGATCCTTCTCGACCGGAAACCTAACTCCGATTGACGGCTGTCGTAACCCTAGTCGGTCGAACTTCCGTCTCTCTCGGTCGAGACAGGTCCTTGGTCTGATCTCTTTTCTTTTAACTAGGTCGGTCATAAGCGAACCACCTCTCTGTTCTCTCTACCTTGTCCCTTTACCTCCGTCGACCAAAACCCTAAACCCGATCCGTGTCTTAGCCAAATTCATCACACCCATAACAGACCGATTTGGTGGAGTGCACGACCAAACTCTTCTCTAACCCATCTCCCGGCTAGGGGTGGAAACGAGCCGAGCCGGGCCGAGCCGAGCCGAGCCCGAGCCGGCTCGCTATTTTAACGAGCCTCAAAAGTAGGCTTGGCTCGAGCCGTTTAGAGGTCCGAGTCGAGCCGAGCCACGAGCCACAGGAGTTTTTGCGTTCAAAATGTGTAAACGAGCCGAGCCGAGTCGAGCCAGGTCAGAAACGAGCCGAGCCCGAGCCGGCTCGCTATTTTAACAAGCCCCAAAACTAGGCTTGGCTCGAGCCATTTAGATGTTCGAGCCGAGCCCGAGCCGAGCCAAATTTGTTCGAGCCCGAGCCGAGCTGTGAGCCACGAGCTATTTTTCCAGCCCCGGCCCGCTGATCCTCTCTCTCTCACCTCCCCTCATCAAATTTCGGAAACATCTACCATAATTCTTCTCCTGTTCAAATTCCAATTTAAGGCCCATTTATGTCATTTAATGCTCATTAATGGCGATTGAATTTTTCCTTAATTTTCCCTCCTTCTCTCTTTTCTTTTCCCTCTTCCTCCTTAGTCGCGTCCATAAGCGCACTCGAGCACACAACCGCCGCCGTCTAGCGCGTCGTGCCCCGTCGCCGGTGCCTTGCCGTCACAGCTCACCAGAGACGCCCATTGGAGCCGCGCTGCCCTCGTCGTCCACGCTGCCACACCAGTCGCCGAAGGCCGAGCCACCGTCGCCCCTGCGCCGCCGCTGTGTCGCCCCGCCATGCCGACACCGACGCCACTGCCTAGCCGCCAGGCCGCCGTGCCTCCGGAGGCCAAGCCGCCTCCCTACACCCATGGAGTGCCACCGCCTCCTCCTAGGCCACCTCGCCGGAGCTGCCACCGCGCCTTGCCTAGGTCACCGGTCGTGTGCCTCGCCGCACTGCACCCCAGCCGTCGCCGCCCCACACCAGAGACCCGTGAGTCCCGCGCCACCGTGCCTTGCCAAGGTCGCTGCGTTTTTGTCCTCGCCGAGCAGCCGCCCCTCGCCTTTCTCTAGCGCCACCGCCGTTGTTGTATGCCATCGTGTCCCCTTGTCGGAGACGCCGCGCCGCCACTCGCCTCGCCCCGCGCTGCCGCCTCTTCCCCATGGCGCCACCGCCGCCGCCGCCAGGCCGTTGTCCCGGCCTCCCTTCCCCGGGAGCACCGCCGCCCGCGCCTAGCCGAGCCGTCACCGCCCAGTTTTCTTGCCGCCACGCCACCCTGGGGATGCCGCCGCTACCTCTGCCCCTCCCTGGCGTGCCGCCGACTGGGGGATCTCGCCGTCGCCGGAGCTCGCTGGAGGAACCACACCCCACGCTAGGCTGCCCCATCCTCCTCTCCCTCCACTGCCATGGTTTCCCCTCTTTCCCTCTCCCTCTCCATCTCTCTCTCTAAGGTTGAAGAAGAGGATCCCGTACTGTTCATAATGAACAGTAAATGTTCTATAATTTTGGCTCTGTTTCTTTCAGCTTATAATCAGATTATAAGCTGCAGCTTAAAATTTATCATTTTTGTACCGGTTATATTTTGAAATATTTTATTGTTATTTTTTTGAAACTTTGCGCAATTTGTCTTAGAGATCTCAAAAATATTTTTTTATAATTTTTTGGCCCTTTAAATCTTCTATAAAAACACCACAACCTTTTTAGATTATAATCTAACCGTCGAAAGAAACACAGCCTTTATCTCCCCATCCGAAACTCTGTTTCTCCCCAAATCAATTTTGTTGATCATATCTCATCATATCTATCCACCGTATTAATTTGATATTTTCGGAATTTTCCCTGCAGCGATTTCTACGCGTGCGCCTCGTTTTGCGCGCGATCATCGCCGACTTCGATGAGCGAGCGTCTAGCGATGTTGAGGAAAATAAGAATATTCCGACATGAGTTTGCTCAATTCCGATGCATGTTTTGACGAATGAGGCATCTTCGTCGGTAACTCGTTTAGTATTTTTATTAAAACGTGTCTGCTATTGTTTATTCGTTTGTATCCCCTTTTGCGCGTAGGCCGAACCGGTATTTTTACCAGAGTCGTGAGTGTCGATAAATCCCTAGAGAATCGTTGAAACCTCGAGATTAACAAGGACGTCGCCACCGGTGACGATGAAGCCGTGGATGCCGACAACCTCCCGAGAGGACGTGGAGGCGTCGAATTCAGACTGAGACGTCACCACGAACAATGTTGATCGTTAACGTCGATGATTCCTTGCGAGGCCGATCACTGCCAGGCAAGCACTAGTTGTTTGCATATTTTTGTCCTAAGTTTTACTATTTCCGTCTGTCCAAAATTAGGTGCTCTCTTGGCTATGATTTAGAACAACAATTTTTGGATGGAAGGAGCATAATCGTCTTTACTTTTCGTTATTCACCTTTGCATGTATATTAGAATAGTGTGTGCCTTATTCATGTTAGTCATTTACTAGCATGACTAGACCTCATTTGATGAACTCCTTTACTGTTCCATAGCCTATCCTTTGACTAGATGTTAGGATTGCATTGGGATTCACTGTAAAATGTGCCTTTGTGAGGCGTATGCTTCGTGATGGTGTATTTGGTAAAACCTAAACAACTAAAACTAGTGTAGATTGCTTAGGGGAGACTCGGCAGTGATGGTTTTGGGACTATGGTGGAGATGAGAGGGTCTTCTCTAATAAGGACTTAACCTTGTGTATTGCTAGACCAAACCTTACCGTACAACCACTTGTGCCTTTGGCCCTGACTTAGTACTTTACAAAACCTACTAACCACCAGCTCACGACTCGTCCGGTTACGGTTCGTCACTATTGCCCTAGGGTGAGACTCGCGACCTTACCTGAGGGGGAGGTGCGTCCCTGAGACCGAATGGCTTAATTGGGGAACAACCACGAGTGGTGTCCAGAAGTAGCGGGCGCTCTACCGCGGTGGACACCGGCGGGGCCGAGAAAACCAAAAGAAAGGGCAGGCGAAGTGGTAAGCGTAGTAGGCTGAAAAAGCCTTGCACCATATCTCCTACTGGATGAAACGGGGCTTGTATAGAAAATTTGTACACACTCTGCAGAGTTAAAACTATCATGATAGTCGTGTCCACCGTCATGGACGGGGTGAGATGTTTCCACATGTATATCCACCTTTTAATAATTGAACTTGACTAGAGTAGGCTGGGATTGGCCCGGTGTGATGATGCACCTTCCTTTGATGTTCGAGATGATTGATCAACTCATGCATTTAACAATTAAAACTTTGTTTATTAAAACTTGATTAGTAAATAGGTCTTGTGTAAAATAGTCAATTCCCCAATCCTTGTCATTGCATACATTTGTTAAGGATTGCTTGTTGTTAGCCGCGTACTCATTATATCTATCGCGATAATTTTATTATTCAGGTTGCAGGTCTGATCAGGACCAGGAGGGTCCGGACTCAGGTGTACAGGACTAGCTGTAGGTGTCCGGGTCAATTGTTTGGATATCGTCGCTGAAGGTTGTTGCTGCTCTGATTTTTTTTATTTGTTCTTAATATTTTGTAATATCAATCTTATTGTAATAGCATATGGTGCTACCTTGAAATACTCTGTTATTTTGAATAATAATAGAATGTCAACGATGATAGCCGTTGAATTGTCCATCATCAGGTACTAATCTGGGCCTATTATCAGATCATGGTATCGAATTCCCTATAGAGACACAGGGGTCGTGACACTTTTTATCTAGACCTTCCATTTTTTTTAACTAAAGCGAACTAATTGTTACATTTATAAATTACATCTTAATCTTCTACATTTTTAAAACTAAACCAACTAAATATCACTAATTAATGTTACATTTTTGTAATTGTTATCTATCCTTATGCATTTTTAAATCGAAGTCTTGTCCTAACGAAACCTAATACACCATATATTTTTTCAGGAAAGGAGTACTATATACAGTTTGTATGTGTTGTCCAAAAATTTTTCTCAGTTGGGTACGTAATCTAATAATATCGAGAAAACCTCTTGTAAGCAGCAATGCAACTTTTGCAAACATTGTGCTACGGCACCGGTGAGTGATTCAAAACTTATCTATGGCAGTTTTATGATGATAGCATTATATATATTCTTATCCCAATCACCGACTAAATGCTGGAAAAGAAAAGCTGTAGCATGGCAGCAGACACAAACACATTGGCAGAGGAAATGGATGTGCAACGTTCTACTCCGTCCGTGTTCACAAATGGAAACCCACAACACATGAAGCACGTGGATAGAGCATGTAACTAGTAGGTCTCCCTAACTGCCTTAGTAGAAAGTGTACAGAGCATATAACTAGCTAGTATGTCTCCCTAACCTCCCTAGCTGCCTTGAGAAGAAAGTCCACCACCGTCTCCGTGTCCGTCACTCCAATGTCCATAATGTAAGATGGCAGCCCCATGTCTTGCTCGAAGAGTGTCGTCCGTCTGTTCCTAAGCTGCTGTAGCACGCCTAGGCCAGCCCACTCCGCGTCTGTAACTACACGATCATCACTCAGCTCCTCGTGTAAATCCAGCGCGATGGCATATGCATGTATCAGTGAAAGGGCGTGAGCTTCTAGCATCTGATAGCGAATGCTGTCTTGCGGTCTGCAGCGCAACAAGATCGAGTATATGTATAGATTAGTAGCACTTATCAGGGAAACGACATGATTAATGATTTTTACGAGATTAATTGCCAGTATTATACCTCCTGAACTTAGTAGACTCGATGATGGTATTGAACTCCACGGAAACCTTCATCAACTGGCAACAAGAAAAAAAGTGCGATCTCGTCAATACAATATTCGGTTTTTCTTACGGCAGATACTTTTGGAAGGACAAATACAATACATACCTGCTTAAGAAAGCTGGGGCAAGACCTATGAAGAGACAGCTGAGTTGATGCTTCTCGACCCTCCTTCCTCATGTGGTCATATCGATCATACAGGACTATCTAATGAAGAAACGAAAACAGCGAATAAACATAGGGAGGCACTATTTGATAGGCGCATGCAATTTCAGCATTTGTGCATGTACATGCGTGCAGACCTCGTATAAAAAAATTCCACTATTGCAAAACATTTTTTCCAATAAATGGAAATGTGGAAAAACAGTATAAATTTAGTGGAATTTTTTGCGCCTGCACGATTTCGCAAATTATACGAACAAAAAATCTCTCGACGTGAAAAATAGAAAACAAAATAAAATTTATAATAAACAGAAAACAAAAGAAATCTATAATAAACAGAAAACAAAATAAATCTATAATAGATCAGACCTCGCGTAAAAAATTCCACTATCACAAAACATTTTTCAGTAAATGAAAATATGAAAAAACAGTAGAACTTTAATGGAATTTTCATTAATTGAGTGCTAACTATTGGATTAGTCCGGACGCACCCACGATCAAACGGCCGATCCACAAGCGCACCACGATCCAACGGCCAACCGAGGCGCCTGCGCGTTTGGCCGGCGCGCAGGCGCCTGCGAAATAGCACGGGGGCACGGGCGATAAACATATATAATCCCAATGATATCCAACTCATACTTAAATCCCAATGATATCCAACTCAATACCCCACTGATTATGGAGGTGACCACGATGGCATTCCAGTATCAGATAATCGTAGCAATATAATGCCAATCAAAATGCTGCGTGAATTTCAAAAATATCTAGAAATCCTAATGCAGACAGGTTTATTGCATTGCAATGCAGACAGCGTCAGGCCTCTACTAATTAATCCTAATGTGGGTCGCAAGCAAACATGATTAAGCAATCAAGCACAAGAAAAGATGGATACCATAAGCCTCGATGGCTTCGATTAAGCACTGTGCGGAAAGGGCGCTAAACATAAACTGATGATCGTCCTGGGGGGTCTTCGCCCAGAGCAGCAGCTTGTTGAGCTTCTCTCTTCCGATCACGGCGCAAAGGCGATCGAGGCAGGCCTCTTTGTTCCATGGATGGGTGGGCGCCGTGACATCGATCTCCCCGATCTCATCGAGGAGACGCCTGAGGTCCCGTCCGGACTCGAGAACTCCCTGTAGAACACATACGTCACACGTGCACGGCCAAATTGAAAACGCGATGCGTGTATGGCGAGGTGAGGGAGAAGGCCACTCACCGCATCAAAGGCGACCTCGAAGGCGGTCTTGAAGCGAGCGAGCTCAAGCCAGTCGGCGATGTGCGTGGATGGGTCATTTCTGGGAGCCCCCGATGAGGGTCCTCCAGCACCGGCCGCCGTGGGGCGGAGGATCCCGTTCCCGGTGGGGGTGGCGGCGCGGCCGCCCGCCGACGAGGATGCTGCCGTAACGCGGAGGTCGATCGCGTTCCCATTCCCAGCCGTCGGTGCCGCGAAGAAGGTGGAGGCGGCTGTGGGCAGCGCACCCGCGGCCACATACCTGCCGCGCGAGGAGGAGGTGGTGGCGAAGCGCGGCCCGGTGAGGGCCACGGGCACGGGTACGGCGGCGACCGCGTGGACTCCTTTAGGGAGGCGAGCCCCGACACCCACGGGCGCCAGGACGAGCCGCGCCGGCCCGAACCCCATCCCCATGGCGGGCTCGAGGAGCAGGAGTCGTAGAGACGAAGACGCGTCCATGGGCGCAGGGGAAGTATTGGGGAGGAAGGGTTTTGAGAAGGGGGAAGCAAGGTCCGGCCGGCCATCCGCTCCAGGCTCCAGCATTTTATAGGCAGCGCAGCGCTGCGGCCTCTCGAAGCTTCAGCGGCATTAGTCATTAGCATGAGGTTTAACCCGCCATTAGCTGATGGGATATCATTAGAGTTCAAAATGGTGGGGACGTGGCCCACCAATCAGTGGAATATGTCGTGCGGTGCGGGAAAAGGAAATGAAATACTCCAGTATCTATCTATCTTTTTAGTCCAAGGCCCAGCTCAGGAGTTGAGTGGACCCACACGTCATTGGCTGCACAAGAGAACGGCATTAACGAGGGACCGTAGCAAATCAAAAGCAACCCGCAGTGGACTGACACATGTGTACTTTTGCACTTAGACCCTCCACGTCCTTCCAATTCTAGCTGCCAAGTCCCTCGCTCAATCCACCCGATCCAATCCATAGTCCATACTAGGTCGTGCGGCTCGTCGGAGCGAGAGCGCCATCCGTCGGCCCCGCGCCGGCGCTTTCTGGGGCTTTCAAGGCCTCATTTTGTTTCAGATTAAATTAAATTAAATTAAATTAAAATTTGTTATTTTTGTATAGGCCAAATGTTGTAATATTTTATAGTTATTTTGTGGGGTTTTAAATAGTTTTTAGGAAGCGCCAGGCGTCGGACGTCCGGACGGATGCTTGCGCCGGACCAGCGCCGTCCGTCCGATCGCCGGCACCGCGCCCATCCAACGCGCCCCGTGCAACAGACGTCCGGTGGAGTAGTTAGCCGGGCAGTTGATCACGTTTTTCAATTAAACTTTTGATTTTTGTATAAAATTCAAACAATGTTAAAATGTGTGGAATAAATTTCATAATTCTTCTAAAATCGAGAGCAACCTATTTTAAATACTTTTTAATTTTTTTGATTTTTTCACTTTTCGTTTTTTTTATGTGAACCTAGAAGAAGGCACTTATGAAACTTACATCTATACTAGCGAAACTTGGTCGTGTGCTGATGAAATATGATAAAACTTGGATGAAACTTTAATGTAACCTGATGAAACTTGGATGAAATCTGTTGAAACTTGAATTGACCTGATAAAACTTGAGGAAACTTGTACGAGATCTATTGAAACTTGATAAAACTTGCATTGAACCTGATAAAACTTGATAGTTTGACAAGTTTAACGAATATGAAATCCAAGTTTTAGTAGGAGAAACTCAAGTTTTGATAGGCGAAACACAAGTTTCACCAGATAAGTTTGTGGATTTATATGACAACATACATCTTGTTTTGTTCGTAAAAATACGAAGAACACGTTGGTGCAAAAGGTTTGTGTATTAGAGCAACCAGTCAAAAATTATGGCCATAAAAAAAATGCTCGTGGAACCCACCTTGCATGCTACAGTTGTTCACACACTTGGCTGCTGCTCTGCGCGCGTTCCTCGCGCGAGTCCGAACGGCCGGACGGCCGGATCACATCGTTTCCGATAGTTTTTTGTAGGGTACGCAAAAATATTTTTTTCATAATTTTTAAAATTTTTAAAACGTATTTCGAGTGGATCACAAATTTGTTACCGTAAAACACAACTCAACATTAATCTAAAACAAACAAGACCCGGTCTACTAGTTCATAAATTCCATCAAAACAGTAATAGAAAGAATTGCGACCACCGCCGGCGTGGTGGCCAGCCGGCCAGGTCGATCGCGAGTCGGCGTGGTCACGGGCAGGCGTCAACAAACATAGCTATGCATGCATGTGTAAAGCCTACTTTGGGTGTTCGTTCATGTAATATATATATACTTCTTTTGTGTAATAATGCAAAAGACGTCGGACCAGAAGTGACAGAGAGCCATGTTAGCCATACCCGTTGGCGATGGTGAGTTGAGACGAAGCGAGACCTATGGTAAGAAGAACAACTTGGCAAGTATGAGCCTATGATGTAGCACAAGAATAGAAGCTGCGGCTGCGAGCCTATCATGCTAGTACTGTGTTGGAATAATTAGCAC
>SPJY01017355.1:0-12645 GCA_005191435.1 Raddia distichophylla
TTTGTCTAATGTCCGTGCCATCACTCATCGCTGTTTTTAATTAAGCCCAAGTTGATTGATTCCTACACTCCACAATCAGCCAACTGTCTGTCTGGGCTGTAGCTGCAGGCCATATTGGTGTGCTATAATTAAAGCCCATCTCTTTGGATGGACGTACATATTGATCAACCCATCATTTTAACTCTGCTTCTCTTATTATTTTTTTTCTTTTGAGATTTTATTTTGGCCCAAGAGATCCAGGCCTCCGGTGTATACTCAGGAAGTAAAATACTCCCTTGTCTTTTTTATTTGACATTTTGACTTTTGGACACGCCTTTAAGCATTCGTCTTATTAAAAAACTATGTAAATATTATTTATTTTGTTGTAATTTGTTATATCATTAAAAATACTTTAAGCATGATTTATATTTTTGCATGTTTACACTAAATTTTTAAATAAGACGAATGATCAATGGCGTGTCCAAAAGACAAATACGTCAAATAAAAAAAAAGTAACAGTAACTAAGCGCAGGAAAATGAAGCGCCACCCTTTACCAACTTGAACAGCTCATTTAATCGAACAAACAAGTGTTTTTTTCTTGAGAAAGAAACAAGTGGTTCAATCGAAGCTTGACTGCAGGTAGCACTACCAAGTCGCATGTGGTCAGACCTGTTAGAAAAATAGGACATCGGTATTAAATCTAAACATTACTGAAGAGAGCCCCGTAGAAAAATAGGACGTTGGTATTAAATCTGAACGTTACTGAAGACATGATGTTTGGAAATGCAATTTGCCTTTCAGCCTACATCTAGGAGGCTGCGAATACAAGTGCTCCTCCCCATCAATATAGCATACCGGCCACTATGGCCACAACCACATGCCTGCTGTGACCTCCCGTGTACCTATGCCGCTACTTTAGTCGTTACATGTTACATCAAAGTTGCCTCCATATTTATACAAAAGGTCGGATACGAGTTCAACCCTAATATGACTCTCCCTACCTATTACAACTCAAAATCCTTGTAACCTAATTATACACATGTTCGACACCAACTTTAACAAACTCCACCTTAGTGAATATGACGTCGGCTGTCTTGAAGTCACCTTGTGTACCCGTACTCTAGTTGCTTCATTCGTACCTCACGTCAAGCCACCTGACAAGTCAAACTTGATTTTGGACCCACCACTTTTAAAATACAAGTTGCTAAACATGCAAATCTTGGCTCCTCCATGATGATTCCACCTGTATCAATACTCACTGTACCTAGAATTGATCACAACTTCCCAATATCCTATACAAACGTGATGTTGTTGCCCTCTTGGTCATCAAAACCTTCTACCTTTTATGATCTCGACAACCCTTCTATCTGTAATAGTCTGGAACACCATCCCATTATTTTAAGGTCTAGATTCATGCTTAGCCATGACATGTACTTTACACTTTAAAGTATCCAGTCAACTTCGCCTTGTATCTTGATCTTGATAATTCCTACTCCAATGGCACGGTATCTGTGGAATACATGGACCCCAGGTATACTCAATGGGACGCGAAGATCACCTAATAGGGGGTGGGCCGAGTCGGCCATACCTTAGCACGCGTAGCCCACATCGTATCTTGCCTTGCACGACAAGGTGGGGCGCTTCTAGAAGCTTATCCCAGTAAGGGAAGACGAGATTGTAACTATCAGCAAGTATGTCGTAGATAAGGAAAGATAGGAATAGGAATTTTACTGTCTAATCTGCTGAGGCTCTATCTTATAACCCTGCCTCCCTCACTACATAAAGGGTGTTGCCTTTATGTAGGACAAGGGGTGTTGCCTTTACCTGACCCCGGTTCTTAACTCCACATACATACGAGAATACTCATAATCTCAGAACACAGGACTAGGGTGTTGCCTCCACCGTGAGGGCCCAAACTTGTCTAAACCCTTGTCCTGTGGTACCATCGCGTCTTGAGATCCATCGCAATACCTCATTCAAATCATTGCCGATGGTAACCCCCAGTTTACCACACGTCGACAGTTGGCGCGCCAGGTAGTGGCCTGGCGATAACCAATCAGATCGGCGCCATCTTCACCACCTGCCAGGTTTTCCATTTCGGAAGCCTGGACTTCATCACCAACAATCTCAGCGAACTTTCCCTCGGAGATCTGCTCCAGATCCGATTTGGTGCAAATCCCCTCGACAAACAAGATTGTCCTCATCGGATTGGACTGGATCCAAACTAGCGACGGCTTGAACAACGATCTCCCCAAGACTTCCTTGGGCGTAAACGACTCTAACGTCCCTTCGCTCATGCTCCCGTTCGGGCTAAGAAACTCTGCTGCCACGTACCAACAGGATACGTGTCGAAGCATCCAATCGAAGCCACGTACCAACAGGATTCTTTTTCTGGATGCGAGGAGCATCCGACCGAAGGTGCGTTCCGGATGGTGGGTGTTATCGCTGGAGGCCCGCGTGAGCCCGACATCTAACGCGAGCCCACTCTCCGCTTCTCCCACTCGGAATCCGAGTCGGAGAGCTGTACGGGAAATCGTCCCGTTTGTCGCAGAGTCTACGTGATTGAAGAACTGAGAGCCGAGCCTCAGCACCACCGGAACGAAGGGGTAGCCGATCTAGATCGTCCCCGCTGTGACGACCACGCTGAGTCTTTTCGGGCCAGGGCCCTAAAAGTCAACAAAGATATACTGCAAACAAAGATGGGAGACCAAGTTGTTTTCCATACTCCTCAACAAAATATTGTCGTTTGAAAGACACTCCTTGAGAGTCTGGGTCGAATGATCCCAGCTGACAATCCCACGACGTCGATCGTGGTCCAGATCAAGGCCATAGTGACGGCTGCCGCAATTCAGCATAACAATTCGGATCTGAGGCTGAGAGCTTCTTCCAGCGCTCGGACCAAAACTGTGAGCAGTCGGGTGGAGCGCTGCCACCGTGATCCCCATCACCACGGAGATGCCCGTGGTGGCCTCAGCCGCGATCTCTGAGAAGACCTTAACGCCAGGCGGCAAGAGCAGGAAGAAGATGAGCAGCGACGTTGTGACGACGATTGCAATTGATACGGCATCCATCACGATGATCGGCACGGGTACTGCCAGGATGAATGGTACGACCGTGATTACCATTGGCCGATAGTCCTGCGGCGGTCTCCCGCGCATCACGATGACGGGTCCATTGATGGGATCCGAGCTTTCATTCCACGGCTTCGCCGAGTAGTTTGGCTCGAAGGATTCAATCCCAAAGGCATCACAAAATTCGGAGGTATGGCTCCAGGTCTACGCAGTGGCCGTTGAAGCGGCCGGAGGGGATCAAACAGTGATGGCAAACTATCTGCTTGTCACGCTTACCCCGCCTGCTCAAGCATGGCTCATGGGGTTACTCGAGAATTCCATCAACTCTTGGAAGGATCTTTGTAAGCAATTTATTGCCAATTTCCAAGGTACCTATGAGAGGCCCGAAACTGCATGGGACCTATATCAATTACAATAGAAGAAGAATGAGATCCTTCGCGAATTCTTACGGCATTTCATTTAAAAGAAGAACACCATACGAGACGTCTCCGACGCGATGGTCATATCGACTTTTCAGAAAGGGATCAGCAATCCCGATTTGATAAAAAGATGTGTCGGAAACTGCCGACCACAATCATAGAGATGTTCGCCATGTCGGACAAATACGCCACCGCTTCGGACGCCTTGGCCGAGCGCTCGGATGAATGCCTAAAGCAGAAGAACAAAAAAGATCAACCCGATTCTTCTAAGCAGAAGAAGAGGAAGAGCGAAGAAGTGGTGGCAACGACGGAGCGCGGTTGGCCTTGGCCTCCGCGCACGGAGGGCTATAACAGGGTAATGGACATGCCCTGCCCTTTCCACCTGAGAGGCAAGCATGCGGCCAAGGACGGTTTTACCCTAAAAAAAGTCGCCCAAGAACACAATAAGAAATTAGATCCTGATGCTGATGAGGGAAACAAAAAGCGCGACCCTCCCGCGGATAATTATCAAGAGACGGAACGCGAGCTTAACTATATAGTTGGAGGATCGGCAGCATACGATTCCAGGCGGAAGCAAAAGCTTACCACCCAGGAAGTCAATGCAGTCGTGCCAGTTACCCCCCGATACCTAAGGTGGTTCGAGGTCCCTATCACTTTCGACCGATCGGATCACCCTGACCATATACCGTATCCGGGGAGGTATCCCCTGGTACTCGACTCAGTCATCCGCGACGTTAAGCTTAAGAAGGTGTTGATTGATGGAGGCAGCAGGCTCAAAAATACTTTTTTTCAAAGGCCTTTGATGATATGAAGATCTCCCACTCCGAGATACAGTGGGGTTCATCGCCATTCCTTGGGGTAATCCCCGGGATGTCGGCCATACCACTCGGACAGATCACCCTCCCCGTCACGTTTGGAAGGAAGGAGAACTTTCAGACTGAACTCGTAAATTTTGAAGTTGTGGATTTTGAAACGGCGTATTGCACCATCTGGGACGACCAGGGCTACCCAGATTCGTGGCGGTCCCACATTACACCTATCTGGTATTAAACATGCCGGCCGCAAAAGTCATCATCACAATATGCGGTGATGTCAAGCAGTACTTCGTATGCGATCAAGAAAGCTGCGAGTTAGCCCAAATCTTGGATCTGCTGACTTGGACATGATCCGAGTGGCAGTAGCAACCTTGGAGGAAGAGGGCGATATCTCAGCCAGAGAGCACGCCCAGACGTCCATCGAGTCGGATGAAGGGACCAAGAAGATAGCCCTTGACCCGTCCGATTCGGCCAAAACGGCTCTGATCGGGATTGGGATCAACCCCAAATAGGAAGACGCGCTCGTCACCTTCCTCCAAGCAAACAAAGGTATCTTTGCTTGGAAACCATCATAAATGCTAGGAGTCCCTATGGAGGTGATTGAGCACTCTCTAAATGTCGTTGAGAAGGTGAAGCCTTTCAAGCAGTAGCTTACGTGGTTCGCGCAAGATCATCGTGATGCCATCAGGGGAGAGATCACCAAACTTCTGGCGGCTTGTTTTATAAAAGAAGTCTATCATCATGGCTGGTTGGCGAACCCAGTCTTGGTAAAAAGAAAGAACAAAAGTTAACGCATGTGCGTCGACTACACTGACCTCAATAAGGCGTGCCCCAAGGATCCATTCGGATTGCCTCGCATCGACCAAGTGGTGGACTCAACTACTGGTTGCAAACTCTTAAGCTTCCTGGATGCCTTTTCAGGGTACCACTAGATTAGCCTCAAAGAGGAGGACTGCATCAAGACCTCGTTCGTCACGCCGTTTGGGGCCTTCTGCTACGTCACGATGCCGTTTGGGCCGAAAAACACTGGTGCCACTTTTCAATGTGCCGTACAACGATGTTTTCACACCCAGCTCGGACGCAATGTGGAAGCCTATGTCGATGATGTTGTCGTCAAAACTCGGTAAAAATACGGCCTCATTGCAAACTTGACTGAAATATTCCAAAGCCTCATGGCTTACAGGATGAAGTCAAACCCTGAGAAATGTACTTTCGGGGTTCC
Source organism: Raddia distichophylla (assembly GCA_005191435.1). Taxonomy (NCBI): domain Eukaryota; kingdom Viridiplantae; phylum Streptophyta; class Magnoliopsida; order Poales; family Poaceae; genus Raddia; species Raddia distichophylla. Next base: position 5,508 of record SPJY01017355.1, read on the forward strand.
TTCGGGAAAGCTACTCATTTCCATCGTGTCTCATCGTGGTATCGAGGCTAACCCAGAAAAGATCAATGCCAACATCAAGATGGAAGGCCCCACTTTTCAGAAAGACATTCAGCAGCTCACGGCCTTTATGGTGGCACTCGGCCAGTTCATCTCTAAGCTGGGAGAGTGGGGAATGACATTTTACAAACTCTTAAAAAGGCAAGAAAAGTTCCAAAGGATTTCGGAGGTGCAACAAGCTTTCAAAGATTTCAAAAGGTTCCTCACCACCCCACCTGTTTTGGTTTCACCTATGTCAGAAGAGCCCCTTCTGCTTTACATAGCGGCCACGACTCATATACTCACGCTGCCATCGTCGTGGAGCGGGAGGAGGCTGGGCATTCTCAAAAGGTACAACGCTCAGTTTATTTCATCAACGAGACCCTAGGCGAGTCAAAGATGCAGTAACCACAGGTGCAAAAACTACTGTACACTGAATTGATCACGTCTCACAAACTTAAGCATTATTCCCAAGAACACACAGTTTCGGTGGTCACCGCTTTTCCAATTGGAGAGATACTCCACAACAGGGAGGGTACCGAGAGAATTTCCAAATGGGCAGTCAAACTTGAAGCCTTTGATATCCAGTTCAAGTCTTGCACAACCATCAAGTCACAAGTGCTTAATGATTTTGTCGCTAACTGGACGGAGTCACTGGTAAAAACATCTTATGAAGAGCTGGAGTATTGGATAATGTATTTCGATGGTTCCCTCATGTTTAGCGGTGTGGGGGCTGGGATAGTACTCATCTCTCCAAAAGGCGAACAACTTAAGTACGTCGTACGAATCCATTTCCTAGCATCAAATAATGCCGCCGAGTATGAGGCTCTCATCCACGGTCTCCGCATCGCCATCTCGCTTGGCGTCAGGAGATTGACAGTTCGAGGACACTCGTAGCTTGTGGTCAACCAAGTATATAAGGATTGGTCATGCGTCGAGGACATCATAGCTGCATATTGCCAAGAAGTTTGCAAGTTTGTCTGAAGCTCCTGCACGTTCTTCGTCGCGACAACGAGGCTACTAATGAACTCGCTAAGATGGGATCTAGTCGAGCGGCAGTGCCGACCGGCGTGTTCTTTGAAATGCTTTATAAACTCTCCATTAAACAGCAGTCGGAGCCGCACAAGGTAAACGATGATCAAGCTGAAGTAGAAGAGTTGGTTATCGATCCAAACTGGACGACTCCATACTTAGATTATCTTTTACGGGATAAACTCCCCGATGATCGTGCACAAGTTGAACAGATCGCAAGAAGCAGTCGAAATTATGCCATCATTGGGGACGGGCTTCACCGCAAAAGCGCCTCTGGTGTGATAAGGCGTTGCATATCAGAGTAAGAAGGAAGGGACCTTCTTAAAGAGATCAACTCAGGAATCTGCGGACACCATGCAGTGTGCACTACGTTGGTCTGGAAGGCCTATCGTCAAGGGTTTTTCTGGCCGACTGCGGTCACCGACGCTGAAGACATTGTTCGGACCTGTGAAGGCTGCCAGTTTTTTGCCCGGCAAATACATATGTCGGCGAATGAGCTGCAGACCTTCCCAATCACCTGGCTGTTTACAGTTTGGGGACTTGACTTAGTCGGACCGTTGAAAAAGGCGCAAGATGGTTTAACTCATCTAGTTGTCGTTGTGGATAACTTTTCCAAATGGATTGAGGCCAAGCATGTTGCCAAGATCACATCCGCGGAAGCAAAAGAATTCTTTCAAGAGATCATCGTCAGGTTCGACGTTTCTATTAGAATCATCACAGAGAATGGCACTCAGTTCAAGAGTAGCGAATTCTAGGATTGGTGTGAAGAACTTGTCATTAGGATTTATTTTGCTTCAGTGGAACATCCATGGAGCAATGGACAGATCGAACGCGTCAATGGTATGGTTTTGCAAGCGCTGAAGGCAAGAATCTTTGATCATCTCTGTTGAGACCCATGTGGAGGGTACCTTGGTTTGATGATGAATATATGTGACAAGATGGAATTTGAAGTGTTTTGAAGAATTTTTAATGGTGCATTTGAGTAAAATTACCGTGGAATTGGAACCGGACCATTTTGCTGAGCTTGGGCTAGATAATAGTTTTGAATGGATGTGGTCTGGTGGAATTTGTTAAGCTGACACATGGTGTGTTAGGGCTTGCTAATTGTGGTGCATGTCAGGAATGGATTATGATGTTGGTAGTTTTTTGATGGACAAACCTTGTAGGAGAGTTAAGGTGTGTTGGTTTCGTGCATATTCAACTCAGTGATGCAGGTATCGGCGGATATGTGGCTGATGCTTCGCGGGGACAGCTGGAGGCTAGTGCGTCCAGAGGCGTGCAAGCGACCGGGTTCGATGACTTGGAGGTCAAATGAGGCGTTCTACTCGAAAAGGTTAGCCATGGCAAGGACTCCGAGATAGCTGGAGGCTGCAGCGTCGGTAACCTGGTGGTGAAGCTGGTTGGACCAGTGGGCCTAGGCATCAGCTGGCGACCGAGGAAGCTGCAAAGATATTTTCCAAGGTAATATGTGGAGAATATTTCCTCTCGGGAGTGTTTCTTGTAGCGTGAGTTGTACACAACTCATTCTCAAATGAAGGGTGGAAATGGGCTCTAGGGTTTACGGCATCTCACCCTTGGGCTATAAATAGAGGGGGAGGGGTACACTCCCTCCTCATCCCCTTAGAGCTGAAAATTTCAGAAATAGAGAGGGTGAGTTGGGTGTGTTCCGGATGGCGCTTAGAGTGTTTGTGGCCATAAGGAGTGTGGTTTGTAATCTCCCAACTTCTATGCAATGAAATCTTTCTTCTTCATAAACATCTTCTGTTTATTTGCTCCTAGTTATTCTAACTTTTGTTTTTCTTTTTGGAGCACTTGTTAGGAGATGAATCTTTATGATTTCTTGCTGGTTCTTGTTGGTCTATGATGCCTTTAGGTTTCTAATATGATTTTGCACACTCTTTGTAACCATATGAGAGACAAGAGATCAAATTCTTGATTTGTTACAAATCTGTTCAAAAACTTTCCTCCACGCAGCAGTCAGTAAAAGAATTTTAGAAAAATCTAGAAAACTCATTTTGTGCTGATTCTAGTTGGAAAATATGCATGACTCACATAACTATATGTGGTAAAAATTTGAAGTTCACTGGTTTCCCCGTTTGGGAGTTAATGAGGTGAATATCGAGCCCCAAACTTGCAATCTTGAGTTCCTGACAGTTATTGGTGCATGATTTTTCTTATTTTTTGTAGATGGTTTTGATGCTGAAATTTGATGGAGACCATCACGACTCACCCACATGGGTGTAGAAAAAGTTTGAAATTTTATGATGCCTTCCAACAGCAGGATCCACTCTCTTCTTGTAAGAAAAGTTTCTGGGAATCTGCTTTTTTTTCTATTGGGAAAGTAACTTTGGTGTTGTGGCTTGATCTCTTTATTAAAAGCAAGGTTTGAATTGATTCTTCTTTGTTTGGATACTTGAAAACCAGGATTGCGATTCGAAAATACCAAATATTTTCGTGGCTCTCATGCACCCAAGTGAAGGGTACACATAGTTGTCAAGTGGTTCGGTTCTCAGTCTCAAACCATATGCTACGCGATAGGTAAAGGAATTGCCATCGATGCTCTATGGTCTTCAGACCACTCCAAGCAAGGCAACCGGGCAATCGCCTTTCTTCCTGATGTACGGTTTTGAGGTTGTTCTACCCATTGAACTCGAATTCGCTTCCCCGTGGATTCAAAACTACAATGAGGAAGAATCGGACGTTAATCGACTCGAATATCTCAACCGACTGGAAGAGGTCAGGGATGTCGCAACGATCTGGTCAGCCAAGTACATTCAGGACTTACGTTGCTATTACGATTGCAATGTTCGAGGCCGCGCTTTCTCCAAAGAGGATCTGGTCCTGCGGAAGAACCAGAAAAGCGAGCACAAGCTATCCCCAAGTTGGGAAGGCCCTTACATCATCGACGAAGTGACACGCCCGGGGCTTATAGGCTAAAATGCGAGGATGGCACGACTGTCGACAGCTCGTGGAACATAGACTAGCTACATCAATTTTACGCTTAAATTTCATTTTTTTACTCAATTATCTCCTCAATTAGTAAAGATCCTTTTTTCAAAGAGTGATATGAGTTAAACCGTGACTTGCTATATAGCCGGTTTCTCGGCTATGTAGTAAGTCGAGGGCTACACCTAATTGGTGCGCCTATGCGCACGTTTTCTTAATATGTTTCTGATTATTGTGAGTGGTTATTCCGAGTACTGAAACCCCGACCAAAAAATTGATGAACTGTATGTAACTCGGCTTGCGTGGGAAAAGCTTTGAGCCGAATACCAAGCGCTTGGGGGCTAGACTAGTCGGGTTGGTCGAATAAACGAAAGGGAACCTACTCACAAAAATCAGATCAAATCTACTTAAGAAGGCATTAAAGCAATAATAAGTAGAACATTTGTGTTTTTAGTAACTATCTGAGTTCTCTTATGACAATGTTTATATGAGACCCAGGTCCAAATTCTCGGCCAGCGTAACGGAAGCATCACGAGCTTCTTCCATTAGGGTGTCTACTTGATCATTATTAATAGTATGGGCAAAGCCTTCCTTGACAGCGTCGAGCTCCACTCGAGGATACAAAGACTTCATGATTGCTAGAGCATGACAGGCACTAGTAACCACTGTTTCCTTAAGATGGGCCTTCATACTCTCGGGAGTCCCCTTCAGTTGAATCACGATATGACTCGTATTGCTCGGCCCCTCGTCTTCCGCCAGCATAAGTTTTTGCAAGGGCTTGGACGCCTCCAGGAGTTGCTCATAGGTCACATTTGCATATTCAATCTTACCATTGAGGACGTTGAACTACGCCTGCATTTTCCTTTTGTACTATGAAGGAGAGAAGGGCTCGAGGGAGGCGCAATACCTTCCAAGTCACGCTGGGCCTTGTCAAGCCGAGATCGAGTTTGGAATTCTTCCTTCTCTAGTACCGAATATTGGCTCTGAAGTTGGGTAATCTTTTGGTCTCGGGCTAACAAAAGAAACAAAAACATATGACAAACAGTATGAAGCAAACCTTCAAAGGACTTGGCGTGAAGGCTTACCAGCCATGACGCCGATCAGATCCATCTTCTCCACCAATAGCGCTGAAGAACGGGCCTGCAGTTCTAGGATTACGGTGTCAGACTTCTCCTGTGCATCGGAGGCCTTCTTTACGTGCTTATTAAACTTCTCTATCTTTGGGATCATTTCATGAAAGAACGCAAATTTCCTATTGCAGCGCTCCTCCATGTTCTAAAAAAGAGGAGTTCTTAGTGCAAAAATTGGAAGAGGCAAAGACAAATGAAGAAAATTGACATACATGAGTCAGCTCTGCACATTTGAGGAAGTGATTTAGAAGTTCCTTCCGCTCCCTTTCTTCTTGGTCATCATCGATTAATTCCCATTTTGAAGCCTCATTACGCCACTTAGCCTTGACGGCCAGCTTGGGGAAGTGGGAGAAAGGAGGGTTCTCGCGAAATTTCTTCCACAAAAGGCTCTGCACCGGTCCCCGGGGCTGGCACAGTCTCATAAATTACCTCAGGCTGGTCCTGAGGTGGTGGCGAAGCACCTGAGGACATCCATTGGAAGCATATTTAGTGCCGCCAGGTTGAGCAGCAATCGGCGCATCAGAATCCGTTGGCTTGGTCGTATCTATTGGCACGTTCGAGTCCCATGGCTTGGTCGACTCGGTTGTGCCCCTCTGTGTCTTCGACTCAGGCCGGCCCGCAGGCAGCATGCCAAAGGGAACCTCAGTGGAAGGGTTCCTGCAATGAGTATTCATCAACACAAAGCTACATCAGCATCAAGGAAGGAGTCAATGGGAAGCTGACCTGTTGGATTTCTTTATCTTTGTCCTAGAGCCCCTTCGAGCGGCAGTGCTGCCGGAAGAGGCTGACGCTTGGGCGCTGGCTTTCGGGGGCGGGACGTCTTGCATGTCAAGCCTCGGAGGGGGTGTTGCGGAAGCAGCATCACACGCTGGCGGTGGAACAGGCTGATCCGCCGCCGTATCCCAGAAAGTTGGCACCCCGAACGCGCGCCGGGGGCTAGATGGCTTGGGCTTGATTAATGGTTTCTTCTTATACGAGCCTTTTCCCTTCTTCGCAGTCTGCTCATTAGCAGTGTCGCTCGCAGTCCACTTTTGCCTGGAGTCTTTGTGTTGCGAAAGATTGGATTGGAGAGAGGATCATCCGAAAAGAAGGCGCGACAATCCTACAACAGAAAATATACACAGAAGCTTGGAAAGTATTGAAACATTAAAGGATGGACATTGGGGGCCAGCTAAAGCTTACCTCTGGTGGGTGATCCGTAATACAAAAGTCTTCGGGCATCCTTCATCTTGGATGTGAGTGCCTGGGGCAAAGTGCTTGGCAAGTCGGCGATGCAGGACATTCTTTAGAACGCGCTCGGGGACCTCTCAGATTGAATCAGTAACCCCTATGAATTCGTACCTCGGGTGGACACGTTCTTTGAAAGGCTGCACTCGGCGCCGGGCAAAATTTAGAATGACTCCGACTCTGGTCAGACCTTCCATCTTGCGCTTGTCAATCGGATCCAAAAGTTCGGCGACCTGACCCATCTTGTCCTCTAAGGGGACCGAGGACCAAGAAGCGAAAACTTTCAGCCTGAGCCCCGGAGAAAGGAGGAAGTGATGGATCAGGATTGGCACAATAAAACCATTCCTGGTGCCAGCCCTTGTTATATGTTTGGAACAAATGGAGAAGTAGAGCTTCCTCGTCCCGTCCAAGAGCTGGAAGCTGGATCCACCAATTATTTTGGGAGCATTCTTATTGTGGTCTGGCTTGAGAAGAAACAAATGGCGAAAAATGTTGAAATGGGGATAAATTCCTAGAATAGCCTCACAGACATGAACAAAGGTGGCGTTTGCAAAATGGAATTGGGGTTCAGATTGACCAACTCGATTTTATAAAAGTTCAAAAGATCACGCAAAAACGGGCTAGCGGGAAGGTCGAGGCCGCGCTGGAGGAAGGACTGAAAGACGATAGCCTACTCGACTCGAGGAGTAGCAGAAGACTCAACCATGGCTGGGCGCCAGCAAATCAACTCCTGCGCTAGTAGCACCCCTGTCGGGGATAGAATTACG
>SPJY01017366.1:0-23393 GCA_005191435.1 Raddia distichophylla
TGGCGTTTATTTGACGTCAACAACACACACACACGATTTCTAACACTTAGTTTTCGCGAGTGTTGGCTCTTTCTCTTCATCAAGTAGTCTTCTATTTCTTCTCTTCTTTCATGATGGACTCTTCTTCTTCGTTGTTAGTGTTGCAAAAATATCACTTCATCTTGAATAAATTGGGTCCAATGACTAAACTTTGAATTATGGGGGTGGATAAAATAAAACTTTGTAAGGTGGAAGAATAGACAAGGATAGAATGAAATTTAGAAGGTGATTAAATAAAATTTTAATTGAAAATAAATACTTAAGGTTTAGAGGCCGACTAGCTACGCTTCCCCGGGTTTAGAGGTCATACTGGCTCTGATACCACTTCTGTCGCGACCCCGTCTTCACCAGGATCCACTCACAATCAATTGCTAGTCACAGAGATCAATGCTAGCAACTTGTGAGCGACAGTTTGTTGAGCATCATCACACAGTCATAAATAACTAAGAGAAATTACATATTATGTAAAAGTAATTGTTATACAACTACTTATTAAAATAGTTTGATTTAAAAATGACATAATATTGTCGATAATGTATGGGAGTGCGAAAATTCAAATATGCAGGGGAATTAAATGTATGATGATGCTCCAATCCGACCGTTAAGCGTCAGCTAATCCTCATGGAAGTCCGGGACATAATCTTCCTGATCATGAAGATAAACCGGGCCTAATCCTTCTCCTGAATACAAATTTATCGGTGGTTTGTATAGTGAGTACATGGCTACCCTACAAGAGTCCTTATAATGATGCAAGAATATAAACAAGAACAGGGTGGCTGTATTGCATAAACACCTAATCTAGTCAAATTTTTATATGTGTTGTAAAACAGATTTGTTGAGCAATTACTAGTGATATAGATATAGATTCCCTGAGTAACACGCAGAGCTCGGCTTTCAAAGCCCCTCTTTAGAACAAAGCTTGCCTCGAACAACTCAAACTACACCAACCCATCAGGTTAAGTTATTAACACATGAGACTACCATGTACGTCCTTCCTCCTTTCCCATGACCGTGGGAACGGCTATCATGATAGTTTTAACTCTAGCACACTTTACTCATAAGCCTAGTGGTACTTTTCTTTCTTAGCTCTTCCTTAGGAGCTTGGACCAAGTAACGATACAAGGCGATTCATTAGTTCCTTCGGTTAACACCAATACCCCTTTTAAAGTTTCGACACTATGGGTCATCCTCTTGAGCCAACGGACCGCATACCGATATTTTGAAAGTACCGTGTGTTAACATTTTTCCCTAACTACTAATCCAGGACTAGCACATGCTACGCATCATGCTGACGCTAGCACTTATAGTTGCGCTTGTTTGGTTTGGCCGGAAAAGCACACGTCAAGAGTCCTTACACCAAGGTGACTACCTACAGCACAATCCTCGATCCACAAAACCACCCGACTTGCGACCTTTAGTCCACACACTCCACGTAGGTTTTAGTTGATATGTGGAACTTGGGGGAAAAAGTGATTTTACAGCAGATACACAAATAAAACTTTGCATGACTTGCTGTTTTTTTTTAAAAAAAAAAGGCAATCCACTTTCGACTTGCTATGAAAATTTCAAAAAAAACAATTGGAAAACTAGGGTTGGCTTTAAAACAACTTGGTAACTTAGAAAGAAGTAGAACCTGGGGAAAATGGTTATACAACTTATACTCAAAAAAATTTGTTCAAAACTCACCATTTTGGAAAAACCAAAGGCTTAGCAAGAAAATTTGTGCAAAACTCCCCCTTGGACTTTACAAGAAAATTTTGAAAAAATCAACAAATTACTAAAATCTTTGTTTGGCTTGAAAACATCTTAGCAATGTAGAAAACGAGCGCAACCTACTAAAAAAATGTTATACAATAGGTATTCAAGGAAAATTGGGCAAAACTGACCGTTTTTTAAAAGCAAATGCTATCCACTTAGGAATTTCTACGAGAATTTCACAAAAAAAATATTCCAGAAAGCTAGGGTTAGGTCTAAGACATCTTGGTAACATAGAAAACAAATGGATCCTATGGAAAAATGGTTTTACAACAGGTTCCCAAAGAAAATTGTGCAAAACTCGTCGTTGTCGAAAAACGGAAAGATTAACCCCATTGGACTTTTGATAAAAATTTCAAAAAGAAAATACAAAAAATCCTAAAATCCATGTTTGGCTTTAAAACATCTTAGTAATGTTGAAAATGAGTGCAACCTACTTGAAAAATTGTTTTACAGCTGGTATTCAAGGAAAAGTGAGCAAAGCTCACCTTGTTTGAAAAAGTAAAATCTATCCACTTTGGACTTTCAATATTTTTTTTTTCAAAATATCCAAAAATTCCAAAAACCAACGATGGGCTCTAAAACATCTTGGTAACATAGAAAACAAGTGGAACCTAGGAAAAAGTGGATTTATAGAAGGAACTCAAAGAAAATTGTGCAAAACACACCGTTTTCGAAAAAAACTAAAGGCTAACATGATGCTGAAAAGGGCAACCCGATATTCTATTGAGATGGATAGAATCGATTTGGTGTGGCGGTGACCTTGATGATCCAACCATGAAAGATTGGAACCTCGCAATCGCTAAACCACCATGACGACCATTATCAACCTTGCCGAACACGATCGATCTGATCATGAAGATCTGTTCTTGTGAGCAACCAAAAAATAAGTAAGAACAAAGGTAAAATATGAATCAACAAACACAAGTTGGGGTTTCGAACTCGATTTGATTGGTGTATCTAACACAAGCGAGTTGGAGGATGTTACAACACACACGTGGAAAACTAGATTAAACAATACCCCACGAAGAAAATGAGGGGTGTCAGCTCTATGCAGTCATATGACGGCTAGAGGTGGTGGCCATTGTGGCACACATGCCGGAAACCATAGGGATACATGGCCATTGGTCCAAAATTGAGGTGACACAACAACTGATAGATTTGGCCCGCTTGATTATTTTGATGATTCCTGTTAATTTCGATTGAATTTAGAGGTGTTCGTAGATCCATTGGAAAACATATTTCGTTTGCTTTTCATAGAGTGCTCATTTGCTTCATTAGAACTTTGTGTGTGGGCTGCGCATTCTTTTTTTGCGGACTGGTCCATAGATGGCCGAACCCGACTCATGCACAAATTAGGCTTTCTCTTAGGTCAGTCTTGGAGCGACATGGCTTGTGGGTGCTTAGCAAATGTTGGAGATGGAGAAACACCTTTCTTGAATACGCCTCATGCAGGGGAGGCAGCCAAGGTGGTAACCGATCTGGCAGGTGTGATGGCGCCACATCAGAAGGTCGAGATGACCAATTATGTGACCGACTTGGCCAAAGTGGGGTCGGTGTAGCCATGCATATGTAGCCATCGATGTGTTCACTTCATCTTGATATGTTGCTTGCCGAAACTCTGACATAGATGGATTGACTTGCTGTGAGAAGAAAATTCTGTCAACACGCCATTCTCTTGGATCACATGGTACAGACAGGGAAGTAGTGGAAGAAGTCGATGGAGAATTATGAATAAATATGCTAGCCATTCCCTCGTAATAACACCTTTGGATATTCCATGAAAATTTCAATAAAATATGAAAATTACAGAAAGATGGGGTTCACTTGAAAAAATCATAGTAACATGGAAAATATGTGGACCCTGGGGAAAAGGTGGTTTTACAGCAGGTACTCACAAAAAATTGTGCAAAACTCACCATTTTTTTTTTAAAAAAAGAAAGGATAACCCTCTTGTTCTCTTCCTGAAATTTTTTAAAAAAATTTAAAATTTTAGAAATCTTGGGTTGGCTTGAAAACAACTCGGTATGGTAGAAAAAAAGGTGGAACCTAGGGAAGAATGGTTTACAGTAGGTACTTGAAAAAATAGTGTAAAACTTGTCTTTTTTAAAACACCAAAGCTTTAACTCTTTTGGACTTTCCATGAAATTTTTTTAAAAATCCAAAATTCCCCAAAATCTATGCTTGACTTGATAAATTATTAATATTGTAGGAAACGAAAGCAACCTACTGAAAAAAAGTTTTACTGTAGGTATTCAAGGAAAATCGAGAAAAACTCACCGGTTTAAAGAAAGGCTATCTACTTTGGACTTTCTATGAAAATTTTAAAAATTCCAAAAATCCCAGAAAACTAGTGTGGTCTTTAAAATATGTTGGTAATTTTAAAAACAAGTGGAATAGGGAAAAGTGGATTTACAACAGGAACTTAGAAAAAGTGTGCAAATTCATGGTTTTCGAAAAACCCAAGGCTAACCACTTTGGCTATTCCATAAATTTTTTGTATAAGCTAAAAAATTTCAGAAAGATGGCTTGGCATTCACTTGAAAAAATCTTGGTAACATAGGAAACAAGTGGAACCTTAGGCAAAAGTGGTTTTACAGCAAGTACTTAGAGAAAATTGTGCAAAACTCGCTGTTTTAAAAAAAAACAATGGCCATCCACTTTGTACTTTTTATGAAAATTTTTAAAAAAAACCAGGAATTCCAAAAGTCAAGGGTTGGCTTTAAAACATCTTGGTATACATAGCACCAAAATCAATAAAAAAATCTCCCTATTTCTTTTTCGAAGATAAGAAAATATGCATCCTTTAAGACCATAAAAACATGACTAGATAAATTCAAAAAATTCTCTAGGTTTATCATCCAACGGAAATGCCTATCCTACCTAAGCATATGGAAGATAACACAATAAGGCTTCTTTTTACTGGATGCTCAAAGGTCTCACTAAATAAAAAAAGAAGGCACTAACTAAGGTAAGGTACTGTTTTAATCGAATGATGAAATGCTGATGGTTGATGTAATTCTACTAGCCGCGCATGCGCGCCCGTCGCGCGCCGAGGGCGGAAAACGGCGCGCATGGGCGGGGGCGCGCGTGCACGCGTGAGCGGGAAAGCCTGGCGCTACGACGCGCACGGGAAAAAAGGTGGAAAAACGGGGGTGGCCAGGAATCGAACCGCGGGTTTTGTGGCGAACACTTGCCTCAGCTAACCAACCGGGGCAAAACAGCCGAGCCGCTGAGGTTTGGACGTAAAAAATTCTTTTATACGTAAAAATAAAATGGACGGCCGGATCTGCCTGGCTTGTGCGATCGGACAGCTGCGAACGAACAGGGCGACGTGGCACATCGACGGTGACGCACGGCAGCGAGGGGCAGCTCAATGTTCGGCTTTGTACTATTTATTGATTGATTATTGATGATGATGATGCTTAAATCTTTTTATGGAACCCTATCATGAAATTGCCGCTCAACTCTGTAAATGTTTAGTTTTAGGTTTTTTTTGGCTAACTTCTAAAGGCGGAATGAAAGGAAAGAGCAATACATTTGTTAATTTGTTTTCAATAAATACTAAAAAGTTTAAAAACAACTATTTTTTGTAGACCCTTACAATGAAATTTGTTTCATATCCATTGTTCTTAATTCTTTTTTATAGTGAAACTTACTTATCTCTAATGTCTAAACATTATATTTTTATGCACCCCTATAATGAAACTATGGTTAATGTTCCATATTTAAATCTTTCTTTTTAGTTTTTTAGCTTTAATGTCTAAATCTTTTTGTGACTTCACAATAAAATTGTGGTTCTATTTAATAGAAATTTGAGTTATAAGGATTTTTTAGTTGTGCACTAAAAGGTAGATAAAATAGAAAAATGCGTTACCTCATCTTTTTTTTTAACAAAACCTAGAATTATTAGAAGTGCTTACCCTTTTTTAGACCTCACCATGGTAATATGAGCTTTTTTCAAGTTTTTTTTGCGCTCTAATAGACCTCACCATGATACTATGAGCCTTTTTTTTAAGTTTTTTTTGCGCTTTAAAATATCTAAAAACGAAAGGCAAGAAATGATGGGCTAACTCCGCTACAATAAAATTTCTGGCCATTTTCTTATTTTGCGCCTTGTAAAAATCCGGGGAAAAAAGAAAATGAAGCGATGGGAAAGCTGGGATTCGAACCCAACACCCGTCGCTGTGCACAGACGTGGCTGACCAAGTGAGGTAAGCTCAATTGATGCTCTGGCCCACACAAAAACTGAAGAAAAGAGCATCGTTGTGCATAGACGTGGCTTACCAAGTGAGCTAAGCTCAATTGATGCTCTGGCCTAGACAAAAACCGAAGAAAAGAGGAGAGGAGAGGAGAGGGAAGGGAAAATAACATCGGTAAAAAGGGGAGCAGTTGGGATTCGAACCTGTGCTTGCTACCCAAAATCTGCCCCTAACCAACTGGCCAATCTGCCCACCTTGCTCTTGTTTTGCCGAAAGAATTTGTTTTATATCTAAAGTTTTAATGGACGCTCGTATGGAACCGTCGCTCGCGATCGGACGGTTGCGAACCGACGGGGCGACGTGGACAGGCTTCAACACAAAACAACCAACCAGACTATCCACGTGTCCAGCCATAACACCGAATGTTCGGCTTTGTACTTTTTATAGAAGGTATAGATTTTGTTGGAATAAGAAAGAAAAAAGAAAAAGAAAAAGCAAAGAAGAAGAAAAAGAGGAAAAAACAAAAAAACAAAACGTGCGTGCAGCATGCATGCTGTGCGTGTGTCCATGTGCGTGGCTGGGCGTGCGTGCATGTGCCTGGCTGTGCACATGCGCACGAGCCACCTCGCGCGCGGGAGGGAAAAAGAAAAATAACGCGGCGCATCAAGGAATAGAACCACGGGTGCCTGGCTGAGCGCTAGCTTAGCTAGCCCGACGGCCAAGGCGCACCTTGCTTACAGTAGCTCGGAAAAAAATCCTTTTATAGCTAAAAAATTAATGGACGGCCAGATCTGAGTGGTACGACCGTTGCGGCGCCGGGCGGGGAGGCTAGCCACGTGGCATGCGGACGACACGCGTTTTTGTCTTTGTACTTGATTGATTTGAAGGACCCTGAAAACATGGGACAATCATTCATTGAGCAAAAATAGATAGTGCGTTTACTGGTTGTACTTCTTAGCATCCACTGTATTCCAAGCTGTTAATAACGCAAAATACAATAGATACATTCAAGCAGCCACATTTCTGAATCTTGAGGATACATTTCATGTCTTAGTTCTAACCATGCCTTACAGAATTAGTCTCCCACATAATTAGCAGAACCGCATGGTTGCCTGACAATATATTTTTTTACAAAAGGCCATGTACAGAGCAGAGGTCATAGAATAAGGAAAATCAGCAGAACACTTCCTTTTCTATTTTTCTCTCACGACTTATGAAGTGATGATAAGCATGTAAAATATAATATTGGCGTAAGCAAGATGTAACCAGTTCAAATCTGTAAAACTTGAAAAGAAAGAGACATTTGTGTTACCTTTTCGGAGAGTTTATCTATTTATTGTGTTACCTTTCCAGAGTCCTATTTCTTGATCAATTTACGAACCGGGCTTATATCGCACGACCTTGAACTTTTTTATAGGGACGAGCCTAGCTAAGTAAGCCTAGAAAAGCTACCAAAAACTATTTCGATTTGAACCTGAGGAGCCAACGAATGAAAACTTCGGCCAATCCTTGTAGCCTCGGTATCTAGTCATTCGGGTGGTCACCTCTCCGTGATAAATTGTTGGGCATCAGGATGACCACGGTTAGTCACACATGCTCCACATTTGATGTTAAATATTTTTTAGTAGATTTCTCGAAATAATTAGTTTTGTGTTGTGCTTCTCTGGCTTAGTATCACAAAATACATTGACAAGCACGTACCAACAGTTAGGATACAGTGTACACATTATACAAAGTTATAAAAACTAACACGATAGCTGCACTCTCGGTTATGAGTACTCTTGGTGACTGTTTATATGATTGTTATATCTATAATTCTCATCCCTTTAAAAATACAAAGGGCGTGTCTCCAGCCCAGTCGCCTGGGCACGCGCGCGCGTCGCTCGGGCCCAGCCGCCGGCGAGCGCGCGGCGCAACCCAGGCGACTGGGTATTAGCAAAACCGAAATACAAAAAGATGAAGTACTAATTCCTGAGGAAACAGAAGACGACAACCTGGGATCTATGCTCCGATGACTTTCTAATGGATTTTCTATATTCTTTTTGAAAGGCTTTATGAAAATGGTTTGAAGAGAAAACCGAAAAATTGATCCCTTGTACTGAGCTATATGCTGCATTATTTTTCTAGACTTGTGGAACACATTTGTTCCCACGTGTCTTCTTTTATTTCTTTTGAAAAACGTTTTGCTGGAGAACCGTCCTAGTGGAGTGAGGCCCTCTACAAAGACGGAGTCTACATGGAGTAAAAACTATACGCTAAATAAATCCTATATTGAATATCGTACCTTAGCGAGTACAAGCATTTGTATTTTCCTCATGTATGAGTATGAGTCGGTCTGTATGCTAACTGGGTTGTATTATTTCGGTCTATAGTCCCTATGTATTCGTACGTTAAATAATGACAACATATCATTTTGTTTCAAGATTGTGTGCACTAGAACTAATCATTGGGACTAGAGTGTTAATACACAAAAGGCTTCAGTTATTTTAACCTGGTCCTGACATGAATTCAAAACTATGGTACAAAAAAATATGAAGAAAGCCAAAGTGCAATACTAATAGATGATAGGCAAAGTATTTGGTGCAAAAGGCTGCATTTGTGCCCTAGTGCAAAAACACACCATTGTCCGTCGAATCCAATCTAAACAACTCAGATGCATTTAGGTGCAACTCCTCTCTCCCACTTAGAGAATGTACAATGTTACACATCAGCTGTTTCAAAGATGTGTATAAGGTTTGCCATGTAGGATGGATAATGACGTGGAGGAGAGAGATGACACAAAAATGTGCAGCTGTATCTAAATCATATCTATCATTATATGAGTTGTCTCTAAATCATATCTATAAAATTAAAGATGATTGTTTCAACAATTAAACGTGCTCTCGTGAACTTTCAAACCCGCCAAAAATTGTACGTGCTCTCGTGCACTTTCAAACGCGCCAAAAATTGTTTCCATGTCCCCACCCGCAGGCCCGGCTCTGGGCCTAGGCCAGAGGGGCGACGGCCGGGGGCCCAGCACAAAGAAGGGCCCACGATCAAATATGTATGCACTATGTAGCCCAGGTACAGGTACTCCCATTGTCCCATAGTCCAGCCCATAGCCAACCGAGGCCAGTGCCTAGGCCACTGCCCAGCAGGCCACGCAAATTGCTCAAGGCCCATGCCATCAGGCAAATGAGCAGATCGATCAGCTCTCGGGCTCTGATCCAATCAGCATACAGCATGGCGGTTCGCGAAACGCCGAATCGCGTTCCCCACTTCGGCCTCGCCGTTCGCGATCGCGTCATTGACGCCGACGCCCTAACCCCGGCCGCCCGTCTCTCGTACTTCTGTGAAGCCGCAACTCATCACTCATGAGTCCGCAATGGGCCGACGCCGACCACCGAGCCGACACGATTCGGCGATTAGAGAACCAGCGATCGTCGATAACTCGATCAGGTTGTCAGTTTACTTTTAGTTCATCTATCATCTATGATTATCAGATTATGAAGCAATCAATTCATCCATGATTGATAACAATTATCAATTATTCAATAAGTTCATTGAACATTGCTTATTTCATTAATTTAATTCTTCCCTTAGGTTATTAGGTATTAGCATCATTGCGTGTTAGATACTTAGTAGTTAGTAATTACTAGTTAGTAACTTAGATTGATAGTTTAATACAGACATACAGTTTTAACTTTTACAATTAAACTTTTAATTTTACTTTTGGTATTTACTTTCCTTTATAAATTATAATTCAGGTGTTAAGATGTTGCCTAAGAAGCATTTGTCGGGTTCCGAGAATAGAAAAAAAAAAGCGAGAAGATAAGTTTATTGATCTTGATATGGTCCTGAATGATTTTGCATCACGAAATGTTCGAAGGAGTTTTTTTTTTGTGAAGCACTGAAGCATTATTATCGGGGTCATTGGAGTTTGGCTGTTATTTGAGGTAATCATATTAGCTTCCTTTTACTTGCTCTTTTAGTTTGTAATATCGACATTGTTTTTCAAGAATTAAGTATATGTTAGTATGTTACTGATACTACTATTTGTTTTATCAATTATTATGTTACAAATGAAAAGTATATTTCACCGATTGCCAAAATTAAAGGGCCCATAGTCTTTCGTTCGCCTCAGGGCCCTCGAAAACCTAGAGACGGGCCTGCCCACCCCTCACTCTCGATCGTGTCTGTTCGCTGTTCCCCACGACCCCAATTCCCCGTCGCCTCGCTGCGCCGTCCCCATCCGCCCCTGTTCATCTCAAACGCTAGTTGCGTCGTCTTCCCAACCAGCGTCGGCAAGCGACAGGGTCATGATCGAGCAGAGACCCCAGCAGCACATCCTCGGTTTCTCATCGGGCAGCGCCGCCACGTAGGAGTCCTCTCCAAGCAGCACCCAGAGTCCCCGAACAACGCTTCCACGTCGAGCCGCGCCGCCGTGTTGGAGTCCTCGGCGAGCAACGCCCCTGGCACCTACTCCATGCCGAGTGGTGTCCCCGTGTTGGAGTCTAAGCAGAGCAGAGCCTCGCCGCTGAGCATCATCGTCGCAGTGTTGGAGTGCTCACATGAAGCAGAGCTTCCTCATTGTGCCAATACTCGAGATAGGAATTATGTGTCGATGCAAATTAAATTATTGAGGCACATGAATTTTCTTTTTTATGTTACAGTTGTACCAGCTGAATGTAGGAATATCTCAAGTAGGAGTTTTTGGCGAATTGAGCTAATTGAGCTGAGCTTTTGTTAAATTGAGTTGAATACCCGAATGTATGAACTGAACGTAAGAATTTCTAGAAAATGTCATATTACAAGACTGAAGCTAATCTAATTTTGGAGAATGTGCGAAGTTAATGCAATAAAAATTATTATTACCCCAAATTTCTGGAAAAATGACAGGCCACTTGACAGAAGCTAATTATATTAAGATTGCAAGTAGAAGTGATAAATACATAAGAAACATCTTCAAATTGTATTTTGCTATATTCAGATTGCAAAGAACCCTTACTTGGTTCTGTTACATGGACCGAAAAATACAACTTTGAACATATACTGCTTCTTATACTTTAACTAAAAAAATTGATGGCTATACAGGTCGATGCACCAGTGATGTCAATGCAGAAAAGGATTTTTTTTCTCTCCAAGATATAAACATATTACAGTGTCTTCTTTGCCAACGCATCCAGAAACCATGGATAGAGCACTTCATCACACATCCTGCACGCATGAAACAAACTGAAATAAAATGAATGCCCAACTAATTGCGTATGAATGTTTCAAAATCTGGGCACAGGAAGAAGTATCTGGGCACAGGAAGAAGGAAAACCACGGAGAAGTTAGTGTTGAGGGTGGACACACCTCTGGCAAACCGGCTTGGGACGGGAGCCCGGATTTGGCGCGGCTCAAGGAGGCAGCAACTCTCCTTGTCGGTGAGGATGGAATAGGTGTCCAACGACCCGGCTAGGGTTCATACGAGGTTAAGGATCGGCGCGATTGGGGCTCCATGCCGACAACAAGGCAACCCCAAGACGGCGCCACCAGGAATAGAAGGGACCAGACATGGTGGGACAAACTACGGGAAGGCGTCGGCAGCGAGGCTACGAAGCGAGACGCTCGATTTGGAGATGGCCCTGGTGGAGGAGCCGGTGGGTTGGGGAGGGAGGAAGACCTTGCTACAGTCACGATGTGAAGAGAAGGAAAAAGGAAGGGTGGGGGGTTTTCTGAAAAATCGCTAGCGAGGGAGAGTGTGTTTTACCTGGGACACCGAGATGAGATACAAGGAACAAGAATGGTTGTTTACACTTGTGCATGTAGAAAATTTTTGCACCAAATACTTTGCCCCTCAATTTTTAATTGTTTAGTTATTGAAGGGTTTTGTTGATGATGACCTCAAGAATCTTAATTGAACTCACTTCAGAGCATTTAGGCTCAAATTTGAAAGTGTTCTCCTTAATGGTGCGGCATCAAGTTTAAAGACAATATTAAGGACATTTTTGTTAGTTTAAGCTTGGGAGAAGTATCAAGCTTGTAGCTAGGTTTTTTTTTGTTCTTTCCCGTACTGGGGGTTTTCACATTATTATTTCTGTGGGTGATATGTCTCTCAATCATATGAAATAACTTGGAGTAACCTAATCGTAAAGACACAGCCATTTCTTCCTTGCCAAAAGATTCAAGTGAGCGTAGGACTAGTCATCAACTATCTTCCTTGTTATCCGGTTCTTCTCCTGTAAGATCCATGTTCTCGCTGGACAAGCATATTCTCTCACATCTTTTTCGTCCGGTGATCCACCAGAAAAAATATAAGTTTACGCCAGACAATCTTTTCCTTAGCCATATTTTGGGTCCGACGGCACTTCCAGAAAACCTCTTGTTCACGCCGGACAGTCCGATGTGAACATTGTTGCAAATCAATCCTCTCTCTCTCCATCCAGTAAGTTTGTCACCTGCGCCGGACATCTCTGTCACAAACTTAAATTCTGAAGTTTAGCACACAGACAACACGTCGGAAGCGCCGGACAGTCCGTCATGTGAAGAGTTAATCTCAACTTCTATCCGCCACAAACAGAATTTTCTCTGTTCAAATTTTCCTACCGTTGAAATTCGTCCGTTGCTAAAGCAACTTTGACAATGTTTTTGTAAAAGTATTTTGTGCTCTTATTAACGGTTAGGATTACACTCAAACGGCTATTATCTCCATCTTAGCATATAAAAGGATGCAGAACCTTCATTTCAAAGAGCTTTGGCCTTAGAATATCATTCTCATACCTATCAGCCAGTTCTTGAGCCTAGTTCTTCAGCTACACCATATTATCACAATAAGGCCTAACATTTCTATTTCTCCAAATGTATCCTAATCTGATTGAGAGTGTATTATACACTTCAGTGATGATTTGAAGCTTATTACTCTTGGATTACCAATCATATAAGGCTTGGTGGTGATGTTCTTTAAGAGCTTGTCATGGTCATTTTGGAAGCTTTCAAGATGGTTTGTGAAGGCTAGGTGCTTGCCTACCGGAGTGGTGAAAAGCAACCAAGAGTGAAATGAGGCTACGGGCTCAAGAGGGAGCTGGTCCTTGTTAAAGGGCTTGCCTCAACAGGGAGTAGGAAGAGTACTCCGAACCTCGGTCAAAAAAATCATTGTGCCCCTCTCTTATTTCCTACATTAAATTTATGTTATTCACTCTCAGCTTGTGCTCCTTGTTTGTTCTTCCACTATGTTTATTGTTTTTTCATAGTGTAGGTTTTGCTAGCTAGATTGGGTAACTATTGCTAAAAGTCCTGAACTTTAACTAAAAAGTTTTAAAAGTTGTCTATTCAACCCCCTCTAAGCCAACTATATTCTTTCAAGTGGTATCAGAGTAAGGTTTCCTTTTTTCAAGGCTTAACCGCTTAGGATGACCGAAGGGAAAGCTGTAAATGTTGGTAGAGTTCCTTTGTTTGATGGCACAAAATATACCTATTGGAAAATTATGATGAAGTTCTATCTTCAAGCCACTAGGTATGATGTGTGGAGAGTCACTGAAAATCCTGTCCCGATCAATTAGACCCAAAAGGACCACCCACACCCGGTGAGATAAAAAAAATAGAGTATGATGCTCAGGCCATTAATGCCATATTCTCTTACTTGAGTCCTGAAGTCTTTGATCTTGTGAGTAATCTCACTTTAGCTCACATGATTTGGAAGACCCTACAAGAAAGTTATGAGGGAACTTCGGATGTCAAGGAGGAGAAACTCACCATAGTTAGAAAAAAGTTAGATACTTTCACCATGATGCCTAGTGAGAATGCTAATGACATGTTTACTAAGTTGAATCTCATCATTAATGAGCTCAAAGGATTGGGAGCTGGGTTGGAAAATGTTGAAATTTGCCGCAAGATGATCTGGGTGCTTCCTCGGTGCTACCGGTATTTGGCACCTACCTCACAAATAGTGGTGATCTCAAGGTTCTCCCTCCTACCGAGCTATTGAGAAGATTGAGCACACTTGAGATGCACTTTGATAAGGGTGAGGGTCCTACCAAGAGTAAGGATCTTTCC
Source organism: Raddia distichophylla (assembly GCA_005191435.1). NCBI lineage: Eukaryota > Viridiplantae > Streptophyta > Magnoliopsida > Poales > Poaceae > Raddia > Raddia distichophylla. Next base: position 14,013 of record SPJY01017366.1, read on the forward strand.
CTCAAGGCAAAAGAGAAGGTTTGCTCCGATGATGAAGAAAACAAGACTGATGTTGGAGATGATGCCAATGAGCTCGCTCTACTGATGAAAAGAGCGAGTAAGCTTTTGAAGAAAGCCAGTCTTAGCGACTTCAACAAGAAGCACTTCTCCCCCGTCTTCAAAGAAGAACACGTTGCACAACACATTTGCTATGAGTGCAATGAAAGAGGCCACATCGCTGCTCAGTGTAACCAGAAGTAGAAGAAGCACAAGAGCAAGAACAAAGAAAGCGATGAAAAGGGCAATGATCACAAGAAAGATAAGAGAAAGTTGTACAAGAAAACAAGCTTTAGAAGACTCGCCAAGAATGGGAAGAAAGAGGCATTCATCGATGAATGGGTGACCGATGAGGAGAGCTCAAGTGATGAATCATCTTCATCTTCTGATGATGATACAGAATTCGATGGCCTAGCCGGACTCACGGTGGATGAGTTGACTCCTCCGCCACCATTCTTTACCTCACTGTGCCTCATGGCAAGCCTCGACGATGAGAAGGTAGACGATGATGCTTCCCCCCTCTTATGATGACTTGGTTGAGATGATTAATGATATTAATGTTGCCCTAAAGAATGAAACTTTTAGTAATAGAAGTATTAAGAAAGCTTTATCTTTAATGAATAATGATCATGATTCTCTTGGTGTGAAGCGTGAAGTTCAAAAAAATGAGCATAGTTTCTTAAATAAATCTCATGCTAAAATAACTACTCAATTAGACAAGTTGCTTGCTAATCAATCTCCTAAAAGTGCCATGGTTGATTGTTCTATTGATTGTGATTTGACTAGTGAAATAATTGACTTAACTTGTGATAGGCCAAGAAAAGAAAATGCTTATACTTGTTGTGATAATTTGCATAATTTTAGTTGGACCGCCTCTAGCTCCTTAAATTCCTCTAGCATGAGTAGTCCCTTAATCTCTCCTAGCATGCGTGATTGTGCAATTTGCAAAACTGCTATATGTGCTAGGGAATTAATGATTGAAAATGAAGATTTTAAGTTTAGACTTACTAAATTTGAGAAGGTACATGGAAAATTCTATCTACATTGGATGAACTTCGGAGAAATGATGTACAAGGAGTTTGAAATGTCAATGATTGAAGAGCTGAAATTATTTCTTGATATTCAAATTAAGCAATTGAAAAAAGGGTCATTCATCTCTTAAGAAAAGTATGTGGGTGATTTGCTAAAAAGATTCAAGTTGACCGATTGCAAACCAATTTTGATGCCTATGGCATGAAATGGAAATCTTGATGTTGATGAGGGAGGTAAACCTGTTAATCACAATAGATAATATATTTTAATAAAAATATTGAACAAATTATGGCCGATGATGCCTCAGTCTTTCAATCATGCATCGGAATTTAGCAAACTCATTCCGGAATATTTTTCTCTTCGCTGGCGTTGCTGAACGCTCGCTCAGCAGAGTCGGCGATGACTGCACGCAAAACGAGACGCTCGCAATTAGGCAACTGCAAACGGAGTTCGGAAAAATACGAGATTAATACAGGAGGTAATAGGGATCAAACGAGAATCAACAAAATTGGTTTGGAGTGAATCAGGCTTACGGTTTGAGAGATACGAAATTGCACCGTTCACTATGAACAGTTAAAGGCCAAGGCTCTTAGTCTGGTCAGCATGGTCAAAAGGGGATTTCCCCTGCCTCAATCCCCTCACTCCTGTGCAACCGAGAGAGAGAGAAGGCGGCGGCCATGGCAGAGGGAGGAGAGTGGGGCGGTGGCTCTGGTGGGGGCGGCTCGGCAAGGCGGCGCGGTGGCGGCTCGGCTCCGGCGAGGGCGCAGGCGGCGGCGGCTCTGGAACGGCGGCGCAGCAGCGGCGGCTCCCATGGGGGCAGGGGCGGCGGCGGCAGGGAGGCAGCGCGGGTTGACGCGCCCAGCGGAGCTCCGGCAAGGACGGCGCTCCATGGTGAGGGGCGGCTCCGGCAGGGCAGCGGCACAAGGCGGCGCTGGGGTGCAGGGAAGCGGCCACTGCGGGGCGGCACGGCTCCAGGGCGGCGCAGCTCCACGGGGCGGCGGCGCGGCAAGGAGAACGTGGTGGCTTGGCCTCCAGGGCGGCTCTCCGGTGCGGCGGCGGTGTCTGTGCATGGCGGCGCTTGGCGGCGGGGTGGCTCGGCCTGGGAGCAGCAGCAGCAGGGCAGCGGCGGCACCATGACCGCGACGGCGGTTGGGTGGCTTGGCCTGTGGCGACGAGGTATACAGGGGTGGCAACGGATTGGGTGGGATGTGAGCGGCCTGGACTTCGGTGGACACCGGTGAAGGGCGACGGCACTCCATGGGAGCACGGCGGCGGCTGCACCTCCACAGGGCAGGGCGGCGACGACGGCGTGGTGAGGGAGCAGGCCAAGGGCGGCGGCTGTGGATGGGTTTGTGGAGATTGGGAGAAATTGCTAGGGTTTTGCTGGGTTTATATAGGGTCGGGTTGGGAAAAATTTGGCAGGGAGACCAAGGAAATACGGCCCAGGATTTGGGTTTGGAGGTAACTTTGGAACTGGGCCTAGAGCCCAAATTTGGTTCGATGAGAGGGTTGAACCGGATTGTGGTTTGTCCTGGACATCACTCGGTCTCGAGATGACCGTCGGTCATGTATACTATGGTTGGAGTCGGATAAGGTTAGGAGAAGTCCGGAGTATGGACGGATTAGGAAAGAGAGAGAAATGGACACCGGCCCTAGAGATAGGGTGGAGGCAATTGACAAGGTTAGTTTAGGGTTACAACGAATTGTAGTTAGAGTTTCGGCCTAAGGAGACGAGGATCAACCTGGTTAGGGATCAAGGTTAGGCGTAGGGTGTGACCAGGAGAGAGGAGAGTTAGGGTTTTGAGGTTCGTCGGCCGAGAGGAGCGGACATTCGACCGGCAAGGGTTATGACAGAGGTCGACCGGAGTTAGGGTTTTGGCCGTGAGTCGAGGTAGGGTTTCAATTGAGAGAGGAAGTTTTCAACGGAGACTCGACCAGGATTTTGGCTCGACTGAGAGGATTTATGTTTGGTCAGCCCAGTTTACAAGGAATGTCGATCAGGGTTTAGGGACTTGGTCGACTCAACCGAGAGAGAGATAAAGGTTGGCTCCATCAGGAGATCAGGGATTCGGTCGAGCTTGGTTTCAATTGAGAGACAAAGTCAAGGTTCCGACCGAGGAACAAATAAAAGCGAGGAGTGAGCTTTTGCATTTAAATTTGTAATTTTGTAAATTGAAACAAAAATAATTAGTAAGATAAATTCTTATATGTAAATAGTTGTTCGAAAATTTAGGGCTTATCATAATAACTTAATTTAAATTTTGCCTTTTCTTTTAAAAGAAAAACTTGGGACATTCTAATATTTATTAGGATGTCACACGGGGGCTTTCACATTATTATTTCTGTGGGTGATATGTCTCTCAATCATATGAAATAACTTGGAGCAACCTAATCGTAAAGACTTAGCCATTTCTTCCTTGCCAGAAAGATTCAAGTGAGCGTCGGACTAGTCATCACCTATCTTCCTTGTAATCCGGTGCTTCTCTAGCAAGATCCAAGTTTTTGCTGGACAAGCATATTCTCTCACATCTTTTTCGTCCGGTGATCCACCAGAAAAAATATAAGTTTACGCCAGACAATCTTTTCCTTAGCCATATTTTGGGTCCGACGGCACTTCCAGAAAACCTCTTGTTCACGCCGGACAGTCCGATGTGAACATTGTTGCAAATCAATCCTCTCTCTCTCCATCCAGTAAGTTTGTCACCTGCGCCGGACATCTCTGTCACAAACTTAAATTCTGAAGTTTAGCACACAGACAACACGTCGGAAGCGCCGGACAGTCCGTCATGTGAAGAGTTAATCTCAACTTCTATCCGCCACAAACAGAATTTTCTCTGTTCAAATTTTCCTACCGTTGAAATTCGTCCGTTGCTAAAGCAACTTTGACAGTGTTTTTGCAAAAATATTTTGTGCTCTTATTAACGGTCAGGATTACACTCAAACGGCTATTATCTTCATCTTCGAGTATAAAAGGACGCAGAACCTTCATTTTAAAGAGCTTTGGCCTTAGAATATCATTCTCATACCTAGCAGCCAGTTCTTGAGCCTAGTTCTTCAGCTACACCATATTGTCACTAAAAGGCCTAACATTTATATTTCTCCAAATGTATCCTAATCTGATTGAGAGTGTATTATACACTTCAGTGATGATTTGAAGCTTATTACTCTTGGATTACCAATCCTATAAGGCTTGGTGGTGATGTTCTTTAAGAGCTTGTCATGGTCATTTTGGAAGCTTTCAAGATAGTTTGTGAAGGTTAGGTGCTTGCCTAACAGAGTGGTGAAAAGCAACCAAGAGTGGAATGAGGCAGCGGGCTCGAGAGGGAGCCGGTCCTTGTTAAAGGGCTTGCCTCAACAGGTAGTAGAAGGAGTACTCCGAACCTCGGTCAAAAAAATCGTTGTGCCCCTCTCTTATTTCTTGCATTTAATTTATATTATTCACTCTCAGCTTGTGTTCCTTGTTTGTTCTTCCACTATGTTTATTTTTTTTCATAGTATAGGTTTTGTTAGCTAGATTGGGTAACTATTGCTAAAAGTCCTAAACTTTAACTAAAAAGTTTTAAAAGTTGTCTATTCACCCCCTCTAAGCCAACTATATCCTTTCATGTGGTATCAGAGCAAGGTTTCCTATTTCCAAGGCTTAATCGCTTAGGATGACCGAAGGGAAAGCTGTAAACGTTGGTAGAGTTCCATTGTTTGATGGCACAAAATATACATATTGGAAATTAGGATGAAGTTCTATTTTCAAGACACTAGGTACGATGTGTGGAGAGTCACTAAAAATCCTTTTCCCCTATCAATTAGACCCAAAAGGTCCACCCACACCCGGTGAGATCAAAAATATAGAGTATGATACTCAGGCCATTAATGCCATCTTCTCTTACTTGAGTCCTGAAGTCTTTGATCGTGTGAGTAATCTCACTTCAGCTCACATGATTTGGAAGACCCTACAAGAAATTTATGAGGGAACTTCAGATGTTAAGGAGGAGAAACTCACCATAGTTAGGAAAAAGTTTGATACTTTCACCATGATGCCTAGTGAGAATGCTAATGACATGTTTACTAAGTTGAATCTCATCATTAATGAGCTCAAAGGATTGGGAGCTAGGTGGGAAAATGTTGAGATTTGCCGCAAGATGATTTGGGTGCTTCCTCGGTGCTACCGGGATTTGGTCACCTACCTCACAAATAGTGGTGATCTCAAGGTTCTCATTCCTACCAAGCTATTGAGAAGATTGAGCACACATGAGATGCACTTTGATGAGGGTGAGGGTCCTACCAAGAGTAAGGATCTTTCCCTCAAGGCAAAAGAGAAGGTTTGCTCCGATGATAAAGAAAAGAAGAGTGATGTTGGAGATGATGCCAATGAGCTCACTCTACTCATGAAAAGAGCGAGTAAGCTTATGAAGAAAGTCAATCTTAGTGACTTCAACAAGAAGCACTTCTCCCCATCTTCAAAGAACCCGTTGCACAACACATTTCCTGTGAGTGCAATGAAAGAGGCCACATCGCTGCTCCGTGTAACAAGAAGTAGAAGAAGCACAAAAGCAAGAACAAAGGAAGCGATGATAAAGGCATTGATCACAAGAAAGATAAGATAAAGCTGTACAAGAAAACAAGCTTTAGAAGACTCGCCAAGAATGGGAAGAAAGAAGCATTCATCGGTGAATGGGTGACCGATGAGGAGAGCTCAAGTGATGAATCATCTTCGTCTTCCGATGATTATACAAGATTCGCAGGCCTGGCCGGACTCACTGTGGATGAGTTGACTCCTCCGCCACCATTCTTTACCTCACTTTGCCTCATGGCAAGCCTCGACGATTAGAAGGTCGACGATGATGCTTCCCCCCTCTTATGATGACTTGGTTGAGATGATTAATGATATTAATGTTGCCCTAAAGAATGAAACTTTTAGTAATAGAAGTATTAAGAAAGCTTTATCTTTAATGAATAATGATCATGATTCTCTTGGTGTGAAGCGTGAAGTTCAAAAAAATGAGCATAGTTTCTTAAATAAATCTCATGCTAAAATAACTACTCAATTAGACAAGTTGCTTGCTAATCAATCTCCTAAAAGTGCCATGGTTGATTGTTCTATTGATTGTGATTTGACTAGTGAAATAATTGACTTAACTTGTGACAGGCCAACTAAAGAAGATGCTTCTACTTCTTGTGATAATTTGCATAATTTTAGTTGGGCTACCTCTAGCTCCTTATATTTCTCTAGCATGAGTAGTCCCTTAATCTCTCCTAGCATGTGTGATTGTGAAAATTTCAAAACTGCTATATGTGCTAGGGAATTAATGAGTGAAAATGAAGATTTTAAGTTTAGAATTACTAAATTTGAGAAGGTACATGGAAAATTCTATCTAAATTGGAAGAACTTTGAAGAAATGATGTACAAGGAGTTTGAAATGTCAATGATTGAAGAGCTGAAATTATTTCTTGATATTCAAATTAAGCAATTGAAAAAAGGGTCATTTATCTCTTAAGAAAAGTATGTGGGTGATTTGCTGAAAAGATTGCAAACCAATTTCGACGCCTATGGCATGAAGTGGAAATCTTGATGTTGGTGAGGGAGGTAAACCTATTGATCAAAAGTTGTATCACTCATTAATTGGCTCTTTGCTTTACATCACAAGATCAAGGCCCGATATTAAGTTTAGTGTTTGCATGTGTACCCGTTTCTAAGCTTCACCTAAAGAATCACATTTAACCGTTGTTAAAAGAATTTTAAGATACCTAAAATTTTCTCTTAGTGTTGGTTTGTGGTATCCTATAGGTGCCTCTTTTTAATTAATTGGGTACTCCGATTCAGATTATGCGGGGTCCAAAATTGACCGAAAAAATATCTCGAGAGGGTGGCAACTACTACGGAGGTCTCTAGTATCTTCTTGGTCTTCCAAGAAACAAAACTCCGTGGCGCTATGAACTGCTGAAGTGGAATACATAACAGAGGGGAGTGTGTGTGCTCAACTTCCTTACATGAAGCAAACATTTCTTGATTATGGGTAAAATTTTGATAAAGTGTTGTTATTGTGTGATAATGAAAGTGCCGTGAAAATAGTTGCTAATCCTGTCCAACACTCACGTACCAAGCACATTGATGTTCGTCATCATTTCGTAAAAGATCACGTTTGTAAGGGCGACATTGTGCTTGAGTATATCAACACAAATGATCATTTAGTGGATATATTTACCAAACCTTTTAAATTCACCACGCTTTAACAAGTTGAGAAATGATCTTAACATTATAGCTTCTTGTAACATCTCCTAAATTTGTTTAAGGTGTTTGCAAGTGACATTTGCGGTGTTTATTTGCAAATCTTTTGTATTTTCAGGCTTTAGGCCTAGTGTCACACTTAGGGGGAGGTTCTTTGTTTTCACTACATTTTTGCACCTCTAGTTGTGACTAAACAGATTTGGTTTGATCTTAAATGCATAGTAGGCTTAATCACTAACATCAAGCAATTTGTTTAAAAGTTTGCTAAAAGTATTATCTTTCTGTCTTGAGCCTTTCCTATGCTATACATATGTCATAATAGTTGAAAACTTGACTAAAATTCAAGTATAATGTTCTAGTTGGAAATTTGACTCATTAGGTCTCTAGAGTCTCATATTTGAGAGCTAATCTAAAATATTGTCAAAACTTGTTAAGAATAGAGAATTCTGGTTTAAACATGGGTTCTAGTCATCAAAGTTTGAATTTTCAATATTCACATTGATGATGACTTATTGAACCCATACATTTCCTTGAATTCTAAATTCCTTTCAGTTTTTGCTTAAACTTGAGTTTATTATCAATTTTTAACTTCAAAACTATGCTCTACCTTGACAATCTCTTAAAACATAATTATTCTGTCATGAATTATTCATGTGATATCATGGTGTTGAAATTTCGGAGTTATTTTGGATCACATGAAAATTTAAATTTATCCGAGTGTAGAATATGCATTTTCAAAGAGTTCCAGAAATATGTTAGTTTATGATGGACAAAGAGTTTTAAACAAAGTTCAGAGAAAAATCTTTTAACAACGGACAGTCCGATGCCAGCTGGATTTTTCTGTAAACGATGGACTGTCCGACGCCATCACTGTTTGCTCTAACTATTTCTGTCCGGTGCAAACCGAAAACTTACTGGTTAATTTTCAATCAAACATTCAAATCTCATCCAAATCCAAATTTAAAATTGCAAGTATTGAAAATCTTATTACTTTGTCTTCCAAATGTCCTTCGGATAAAAAAATAATAATAAGGTTTCACTCTATTTTGACATGTTCTTCCTGTTTTCTCTTGGATTCCTTTTGACAAGTTTCTCTCATTTACTGCACTGGGCCCCACCGCAGTATAAAGGGCCGGTGCAACCTCCCTTTCCCTCATTTAATGCGCAGTTTTTCTCCTGTTGGTACTTCCACTGCGCAGCAACCTTGCCCCTCTCCCCTGCCTGGTCCGGTGATTGCACTCTTCGTGCCCTCAAAATCTCCAAAACCCTAGCCATCAAATTACTTTCCGAATATTGATCTTCAGGCCAATTCTCTACATAAGCATCATCACCCTTGGTGCGGCTTTCTCATTTGGCCTTGAAAAATCTAGGTAATATCATTTTCTAGGGTTTGACCTCTCCTAGTTTAAATTCTTTCTGTCCGTCCTCTGAAGTTCTTGTTCCGGTCAGTATTGTGCCAGCAATGGCAAGGACAAAGACCATTGATAAGCAAGGATTGATTGGTTGGATGTTGGACAAAGTAAGGAAGAAGAAGAGGGCAGTTTCGCCTCCCTCACCAAATAGGAGGATTGTTCGAACAAGGAGCACTGGAATTTCAATTGATAGAAGTCCCCAAGGTCTAGTGATTCCGATGGAGAGGAACAGGGCAAGCAAGGTTATGAGGAGGGATAAGCAGCCGGGTAATGAATCTAAAAGTGATGATTTTGATTATGATCCAAGTGATCTGCCAAAAATGGAATCTAAGGTAGTAGACTCAAGTGAAGAAGAATTATCGCTTGATGAGCTAAATAGTTTGGGTGGGAAGAACGTGAGAAATGTTAGATTAGTATGGGAAAAAGCTTGGTTTCCCCTAGACAGAGCACACCATTGAGAAAGATTTGTTGCATCACTACAAAGCAGCATCTATGAGGTTTACAAGAACAATAAGAATCCTCTTTCACCAGTCCAATACATAGATTGGACCTTCTTATTTGGTGGATTGCATCAACTTCACTCAAGGACTACTAGATATCATCTCAAATCAGACCATAACAAGGAGTGTGGACAGAGTGATGGAGTTTTATACATCTTTGTGGATCAAGAGTCATATG
>SPJY01017378.1:0-29699 GCA_005191435.1 Raddia distichophylla
TCGATATCTCAACCGTCGACGGTTTGGTACTAACTTCATGCTTCTCCAAAGCTTTTGGATCAAGAAAGACAAGTTTCGGCAATGGATGGTATCTGAAGAGTGGAGGGATAGCTCATGGGACAATGACCCTGAATATTACTATGATGAAAAAGTGTTGTTAGATGGTGACTGGTGGGATGCACTAAAGTTTGCTCTAGATGTGTTTGAGCCATTCTATGGTGTGCTCCCGTATGCTAATGAAGATAATGGTACAATGGCCGGTTTCATGCCAAAAATGATGGATGCTCTTACGGAGTTAGAGAGGCACCTTGGTTCTGGGACAGAGATGTACAAGAGATATATGGACAAGATTAGCAAGAGGGTTAAGTATTTATATAAGGACACACTCATGAGTGCTGGTATGAAAATTGTGTACTATACTTCTATGTTCTATGTTCATATTTAATTTGCATGAAATAAAATTTTCAATAAAATTTATATTATGTCCTCTTGCAGCTGCCGTCCTTGATCCAGTAGGACACTATTATCTGCATTTAAGCGATAACTATGATTATTGCACTGCCCTTCAAGAGGCAATAGAGAGAATACAAGATAGTTATGACAGTGGACTGAAGGCTCTTGCCGAGTTTGAGGCTTTCAAGAACTTGTCAGAAAAATTTGGTGGGACGATGGCGCGCAGAGCAGTAGGTCAAATGTCAGCACATAAGTGTAGATTTAGGTTATATTTTCAATATCTGTTGGGTACTTCAGGTTTCCCTTTAGATAATATATTTGTGTACCATATTATATACTTTTGTAGCCAGCTGGTGGTCAATGTTTGGAGGGGAGGCAAAGGAGCTATAGAAATATGATGTTCGCATTGTATCACAATGTGTCTCATCAAGTGGGCGTGAAAGAAATTGAAGTGCCTTTGCATTGGTTCACACCAAGGTGAGAAACAACTTAGGTTATGACAAGTTGAATAAACTTGTGTATGTGCACTATAATTTGAAGCTACGCCTCAAAGAAGAAGAGATGGACAACGGTAAACGTGGTAGAGAGAAAGAAATTGATCCATGTGCATTGATAATTGATGCTGCCATGTATGACGAATCAAACCCAATAATGACATGGCTCAATAAGGACACTAGTGAAGATGATGACATATCTCTTGAGCAAATTTGTGTTTGGTAAAGGAAGAGGAAGGGTGCTGCTCGTGGAAGAAAGAGCAAGGGAAAAAAAGGAAAGAGAATTATGGAATCTGAAGAAGATGAGCTGGAAATTGGTACTGACATGAGCAGCGAACCCCCTTCGTACAGCCCATGTTATGCGGAGTCTGGTGAATGTAGCTCAACCAATGGTAGTGACCATGGGGAGGATATTGAAAACCAAGGTAATCGTCTTGTATAATTTTATATTATTTTCAAAATTTGAAATTGTGCTAATGAACTAGGCCATCTGCTCATGTTTGCTCTTGTTTGTCTATGTTTAAAGAAAATCAACCCACTGAGAAGCCTTCAAAAAGGAAAACGCAAAGTAGGAAGACCAAGAAAGTAATGACCTTGATGAAAAAATAAACTCTGGTACATTAAATTTCATGTCTTTTGTTAAGTTGTTCACTTATACCTATGACCATAGAAATAAGAATTAAACCTATCTAATGCTGCAATCATTTTTTTCTTTTGAAGTGCTAGTGTTGGACGTATGAGCCTATGGAGGTCATGAGGCTAAGAATGAAGGACAGCCAGGAAGCAAGTTGTTTTTTCTTTGAGTTGTGTTTGCTTGTTGGACCATATATGAACTTGTATTTTAAGCATGGAGACTATGAGTTGTTGGGCCATGCATGAACTTGTATTTTGAGCATAGAAATTATGAACTATGAACTGTTGGGCCATGGAGTATGTATTATGGACAATGGACTTATGGAGTATTATGATTATAGACATATATGTTTGTATGGACTTTCTAAACTGATGTACTACTAGAATTTGTTATTATCTCATATGCATTATGGACAATGACGTATGGCTATTTTCAGCATTATATTCTGAAAATTGTGATTTTTTGGCATGATATGGACTTTTCTAAGCTTTTGTTATCTAACAATTTTTTTGCCATTTTTTCTGAGGAAATTTCGGCCAATTTTTTTAAAAAAAATTCGCTTTTTCCCGGAGTTTTTCGGTTGAATTTTGACTGAAAGGCTGACCAGTTTGATTGCGTTTTGTCCGAAATTTTGGTATAAAATTCCCGAAATTCGGGTTTTTTCTGAGACCCGAAAAAAAGGCGTTTCCGAAAAACTGAACCCTGCTTGCCACCGCCACAACGCGCTCCCTCTTGGTCGTGGCGACGTCAGAGGCAGGAGGTGGTGCGGCCACTGCGCGGGTCCGGTGATGCGGCATCGGAGACGACGGCGACGAGACTCTGGCGCGGCGATGAGGCAACGATAGCGACGAGGCTCTGGCGTGCCGGCGAGACAACGACGGCAACGAGGATCCGACGCAGCGGCTCTGCTCCTGCTTTTGCGCGGCGGCCTAGCTCCTGCTCAGCTCCTGCTTTTGCGCGCGGCCTGGCTTCTGCTTCTACTCCGGCTCTTGAGGCGGCCAGCTACTCTTAAATTTTTTATCTATTTTTTCTTCCTCCAAGCTTGATAGCATGTTTGTGATCTTCTATTGAGCATATTCGTGAATTCTTGCTTACGGATACTTGTAGCTCCATGAAATTACCTGCATGGTTGGTAGTTGCTCTATAGTTATTCAAAGAAATGTCTACCCCAAATTCGTCAATTTCTTGCCACATTTCGATGTCATATAAACAAGCGTGTTGTCCCGTCGCACGCGTGCTGTCCCACGCGACCCTTATTTTAATTATTTTATATTCTAAATTTACGTATCTTTTTTAAACGGATATGAACCCAATACTTTTAGGACGCGACTACACCACGGGATTCCGTAGGGACGTGCTCGCCTGCTCGGACGGGACCATATACAACCAAAAAAAGGACGCGCCTAGCGGGCGAGGTCGAGTCACTAACCGCACATACGGGAATGTAACGTGACAAGAAAACAGCTAGCTTAGTCGCCGCATGTGTATTTTCTCGTTTCTGCAAGCGCTAGTTTCTTCGTTTCCGCGTCAGTTTTCTCGTCCACGCGCGTGCGTACAGTTTTGCATGGCACACAAAAAATATGGGGCGCTACATTTTTTCGTTTTGCATGTGCTTCACGTTGCTTGTACATGCATGCTAATAGCATGAGAAAGCAGCAAATCCTCCTATTAACTAGGCATGCATGCAATTTTTTTGTTTTCTTTTCTTGTACTTTTTTGTATACTAAAAATATATTTTTATACCACGAAAATTTAAATGAATTGAAGTATCGTAGACGTACTAGAACAGTACAATCAAGTTTTATTGAAGTATCGGGTTCCTTTGAAGTATCAGCTGACTAGTAGTGTGATATCTAGTCGGGCGTATTGGGTCAAGCATCATGGTATTGGATGAGACATACTGTCGAGTATCAAAATTTGGCCTAGCAAATTAATTAACATGGATATCGTGGTATCGGGTAGGGGGTATCGCAGGTCAAGTATTATGGTATAGGATGAGATGTATTGCGGGGTATCAATGTCGAGTATATATGGTTGCTTATCACGGATATCATTTAGTATTATCATTGAGGTATTGGGAAAAAAGGTATCTGTCGACGGTTGAGATATCGATCTCAAGTCAACCAAGGTTCTTCAAGAGTGAGATAGGAGACACGCCGAACAGAACGAACAACAGCGAACAGGGAGACAGGGTTTTTATCCTGGTTCAGGCCTCTCGGGAGAGATAATAGCCCTACGTCCAGCCTTTCTTATATATCAAAGATGATTACAAGAGGTGGCTCGACGAGACGAACAAGTCTCGGCGAGATTGGGGTGTACAGGGAGCAAAGTGCTATGATCAGGTGTCTAACAGATGCTAAAAGCTAGATCAAGTCACCCGCTTCTGGCCAGGGGGTCCTGTTTATATAGTACGGAGCAAACCGACCTACCGAGGAATATCGGGCCGGGCTAACTACGAGATCGTAACGAACTCATACATGCCAAATATATCTCGAGGCAGATAAGGTAAACTCCTAGTCTTGGGGATCACGACTCCTAGTCCAATCCGAGGAACCACGTCCGGGTCTTCACGTAGTCGTGCAGAACTCTGTTTGAGTCGGACTCAAACACGAATCCTAGGCCGTTACGCACCGTGCCAGCTAGGAAGCTGTTCGGCAGGATGCTCATGGGCCTGATAGAACCTCCCAGGGAGCTGGGCCCTGGTAGGCTGTTCGACTGGGCCGTCAGGGAGTGGGCCATGGCAATGGGCCGTAATTCAATCCCCGACAGTATCATAAGAGTATCGAGGTATTGGTAGTATCATCGAGGTATCGAAAAAAGATATCATATATCACAAACAATGTATCGGGTCTCGGTGTCGAGTATCAGTGGTATCATGTTGGTGGTATTGTCGGGTTTCATGGTATCATTGAGGTATCGAAAAAGGTATCATCTATCACGAACAAAGTATCAAGTCTGGGTGTCGAGTATCGGTGGTATTAGGTTGGTGGTATCGTCGAGCTTCATGGTATCATTTAGAAAAAAGATGTATCATAAGAGTATCATGGTACTTTTATAAAAAATGATATAAAAAATGCATTATAAAAAGGACATAATATCGCGGACAAGTATCGAGTCAAGGTGTCATGGAGTATGAGAGGTATCAGGTTGGTGGTATCATTGAGTATCATTAGTATCAAGGTATCGAGTCGGTGGTATCATTGAGTATCATGGTATCATAAACAAGGGTATATGGTATCACGAACAAGTATCGAGTCAAGTGTCATGGAGTTTCTAAGAGTGTCAAAAGAAGGGGTATCAGATATCACAAACAAGTACCAGGTTCGGTATCGAGTATCACGAAATTATCATAAGGGGGTATTAGATATCACAAACAAAGTATCGAGTCTAGTGTCGAGTACAAGTGGTATCAAGTTGGTGGTATCGTCGAGTATCAGATGCATCATTCGAGTATCGGGTTAAAAAATCAAGTATCGGATCAAAAATATCATCGAGTATCGGGTAAAAAAAAATCAAAGTATCGGCGTAAAAAAATCAAAAGTTTCATAAATATGGTATCAAAAATTAATCGAAAGTATCGAGTTTCTTATCGGGTAAATCATTAAGTTTAACTAGGTATTAGAGCAAAAGTATCATGCAAGTATCATCTAAAAATATGTTCAAAAAAACAGGTATTAGAGCAAAAGTATCATTCAATTCTCATCTAAAAATCCTTGAAAAAATAGGTATCAAATGCAAAACTATCATGCAAGTATCATCTCAGAATCAATTAAAAAAAAGCAGGCATTAGAGCAAAAGTATCATCTTATTTCCGTTCAAAAAAGCAAATATCGGAGCAAACTATCATGCAAGTATTATCTAAGAATCTGTTTAAAAAAGCAAGTATCAAAGTAAAAGTACTGTCTTAATTCCATTCAAAATAGTAAATATCAGAACAAAAGTACCAAACAAATATCATTTAAATTCAAACATGTGTCATAAAGATATTATGGGTATCATATACAAAGTATCATCTGAGTACCCAATTCAAGAAAGTAGTAGAGCAAGTATCATATGAATTGAAACAGATATCATCAAATAAAAATAGTAGATATCCTTAAAGTATAAATGTTTTACAGTATCAGAATAGTTTTAAAAACAAAAATCAACAAAAACAACGTATATGGCATACACATAGTAAGTCCACGTGGTGCATGCAACTGATGCTACTTGTGCGGTTTTGAGCCTAGGAACTAACCAACATGCAGGACGTCGGCGGAAAAAATGGACGGCTTCCAGCTATTTCGTAGCATCGCCGCGTGCACGAGGCAACACAGAAAGCCAGACTCTCGTCGATTCAATCGGACGGCTTCCAGCTATTTCGTCCGATAACACGCGCGACGGGATCCTATTGCCAAGGATTTCACGTACTTTTAATTTAGCATCGTCTCTTATTTCTATTATATTTTTATCTTGCATTTCTATATTGTTTTGTTGTAGCCGATACACACTCTTTTCTATATGTGACAAGAACTCTTATTTCTATTATTATTTAATTTTGAGTTTTCTTTATTGTTTTAGTTTACTTGAAATTATTTTTTAAATTTATTCTGCTATAATTTGGGTTCGCAACAATCAATGTTGTAAATCTTTCATCTTCTTTTCGATTGATGTGGAAATTTATAACATTTTAGAATTACGATTAATATATATGGTGGCTTCGGTGCGCTCTGTTTTAATGACTCGCACGTTTGTGCGGAGCATATAGAATTTTATCTCTAACTCATAATCTTTTTTAGCTAATCTTCAACTCATAATCTATCTCTAATATATCAGATTAAATTTAGAGTTTATCTATAATATATTAGATAAGTTTTAGTAGTTTGTTATAAAGATTATTTATTTATCTTTTTATCTGGTTTGGTGGACGACAATTGAACGATTATCTAATTTGGCGGATACTGATCGGATGGTGGAGGATTTTTCGAAAATTTTAAATATTTTTGGACGATGTTCGATATGCGCCGATGTAAGATCACGAACGACACCAGGAGACACGATGTTTAGTATCGCAGTTCAGCTTTCGCCTACATCTGCAGGGCTCTGATTATGGATGCTCCTCCCCAATCCATAATAACGCAGCACACCGGCGGAGTAGGTCACAACCATATGTCGGTCGCTCCCCAATCTATAATAACGCAGCCACTATAGAAAAGCACACCAATATCGACGGCTAAAACCGACGACACAGAGCAAAAGCCCGTCGACATAGCGTAATATCGGCGGCTAGCCGACGACAAACGTCCGACGACACTACGTGGACGACAAAGCCACATATTGTCGCGATTCAGGGAGGGTCGCGCAGCCCACCATGCACAGATCTTTGTCGTCGGTACAAAGAAAGCTGCCGACATAAATGTAACTCTATGTCGGCGGTAAAAATGCTGGCCGCCCAGATATCCCGTTTAGCCTCGCTGGTAGTTGCCCTCCCCCCAACAGCTGTGTCGACGGTCCCTGGTAGGCCGCCTACGCTTCCACCATACCTGTGTCGTCGGCTCCTTTAAGGCCGCCTACGCCGCCCCCATACCTTTGTCGTCGGCCGATTTAAAGCCGCCGACTTTGTGTTTGTCCCAGCAATAAAAATTGCTGGTAATTTATATGAAATGTCAATTTCAATCTGCAAAAAAGGATATCTCACATCACAATATGCCCTTACACAATCTCTCTGACAATATGCACACAAACATATGAGCTCGCCAACACAATTTTAACCACATACACATTCACACCATTCGCGAACAGTCAAATGACCAATAATACCACAAAATGTCCCCATCCATCCCATAACGACACAATTGACAACCATATGCTCCAAAGAGCCACATACAAGTCCAAAATAGTGTAAAGTCATATTCGATATCCTAAGTTTGCAGAAGTCTAGAATAAATGACAAATTACAGACTAATGGTTCTGCGAACCATGGTAGGGAGGGTCGGGTACAAAGAAACTGTCTGCCATTCTCTCGGCGAGCTGATCAGCGCCCAATCGTGTGGCACTCGAATCGGCCCCTTGTGGAGCATTCACCGCAGGAGCGGCTGATCCGGACACCTGCAAGATTAGAGAACACCACAATTTCAAAATGTATGTGCATGTGAATTGTAAAGTGTAAAATCCTAAAAAAGAGTATTACCCCTGGAGAAGGCGCTTACGGAGCGCGGAACTGTACCCAGGGGATCTGTGTCGGCAGCAGAGGGTTGGGACTGTCGAATTGTGTCGGTGGGGCCCCCGGGATCTGTGTGAAGACGTACTGTGGCGGTGGTGGCATTAGCGGCTGGCTGGGGGATGCCTCCCCGCCTGTGGCCTCTGTGTGGACACATGATAAGTTAGCACAATGAGTAAGTACATCTTATGCACATAAGCCATCTTAATTACCTGCGAAAGAAACATCTGGTACATCATTGCAGTTTGAGCTTGGACAGCCGCCATCTTTCTCATATCCTCCTCTCGCTCCGCACACCACTGTTGCCGTTCAGCATTCCACCGCTGCTCATCCGCCTGCCTCCGCTGCTCCTCTACCTGCCTCTGCTGCTCGTTTTGTTGTCGCAGCTCCTCGATAGGCTTATTTTGAGTTTCTAGCTGGGCACGGGCTGTAGAGGAGGCGAGCTGTCGACGTGCCCTTGCCTGGCTTTTGAAAGCATTTCAAGATCTTTGATCTACCGTGGATATCTCTGAGGTTGTCAAGCTACCGTGGATGTGCGCGACCCAGGAGTGATCGTCGCTGAACCGTCCGTGGTCGAAAACAATGAGCCATAGACAATGTCACAAAAAACTAACATTCCGTCCATAGCAGAGTACCACTTCGCTAGGGAAATTATCCCTGATCCACCAGTGGTCGGAAACAAAGGCCGTGAATGGAGTACATTGAAATAATGACTTCGTCCTTAACGGAGTACCACTTCTTTGGGGAAAATCGCCCTAGGATCGTTCTGTCATATGGATGATCTCCGCCCGACAATTGGGGAAAATCGCCCTAGGATCGTTCTGTCATATGGATGATCTCCACCCGACAACGACTTCATCAACTACTCCATCAACAGTGACGTGATCGATCATCAAGTTCCTGTAGTGGGATACCATCTCGTTTGGGTGAACAAAACCGCAAAGCAGTGATATACGTCCTGTTCGGGTGAGCAAAGCCTCGAAGATTCACGGTGACATGAGGATCTCAATTCCATGACACCATCTGATCTTCCTTTGACGGACATCCCGTTAAGGACATCTGCAACGGCATCTTCCTCCGATGACGAACATCCCATTAATGGTATCGTGGAGAACTCAATTCCACGATACCATCTCCTTGCGACAATCATCCCATTAAGGAGATCTTCTTCAACGTGGTTTTCCGATGACGAACATTCCATTAAGTGGATCTTCAACAACACCTTCCTTCGATGACGAACATTCTATCAATAACGCAGTTCAATGCTTGTACTTGGTGAAAGTATGCGACCGCAGTCCCTGGATAATCCTCACCTTCTCCCGTCACGTCGACCTCATCATATTTCATAACTACCACATCATCAATATCCTCAGTTACGACAACCCTATTATGTGCTCTAACGCTGTCTTCTTCTTCCGCGGTTTGGCCTCGCTATGAGCCCATAATATCTACCGTGTTACTGGGACCATATGTACCATCCTCTACACCCATTGATGATATTTTGCTTGTGCCTCCCTCCTTCCATGGTACCATTATAGCGTACACACCAATCTCGAATGCTTCCTCAACAAACTTTGCAACATACAATTCCCAGAAACTTCGGTTCCGAAGCTCCCACAGGTTGCACACGACATGCGAAGTGTTCAGGACGTAACGGGGCCGAACCGCCTGTAGGCGCACTTTAAGTTTCGCTGATCTATACCAAGTGTTCTGGCTACCACACTTATTAAGCGATATATTGCGGCTTGTGTATGCATGCAACTCTGCATGTTAACAAAAGTACCCTGCACTTCTGTTGGGGCATCCCCATAGAAAATATGCAGTGTTGTAGGCATAAAGATCTGTCCATGTGTCATTCAAAAAAATTGTCACTCATCTATATATGCATGCTTGCATTCAGTACTACAAATTTTTTCATAGAAATTGGCACATGCAAACACCTCCAACAATACTTGTTCTTTCTATTCCTCCGGTCTAGAATAACTCAACACATGCACATATGTCATATTCTATATTTTCAGTATATTCAGTACAAGTTTAAATAACTCCGATAATTTTTGGATTTTTAGTGATCATTTCAAAATTTTAATTCAATATAACATTTTTTTGTATTTATGTGCTAAAAAATCCCCTAAAAGACTACAATAATGTTTATTCCTGAAATGTCGTAACTACCGTTCTTTTTTAACTAGCTGACTATTTTATCTAAATAATTAAATAACTTAATTTATTAAGCATAACAAATTAATTAACTAACTTTATTACTCATGCAACGTAATAACTATTTATTTTACGAGTTAATATCACATGTGCAGCTTTGACCTAAATATTTTCTTACCTCTACTGCAAATTATCATATAATTAGTCATTACCATTCCACTTATTTCTTTCATAAAATTATAACTCTTGTTTTTTATATGTATACTACGAGTTAATAAAACGTACACGCTCGCATTAACACACAATATCTTCATTTCTTTTTACATTAAAATAAAATATTTAGTTAAATTACTAGAAACATGAGATGCACAGTCGACCTTACTATTTTCTTACAGCTATTAGAAATTAGTCCATATTTAGTTATAACATGTGTAACACAATGCTACATTCTACTAAATTAATCAATACTTGCTTCTACTACATTCTATAAGTCTACTCGCGATGGTTTATTAAAATGCATACCTTCTAATAATATCTCGAATACGCAGTCTACTCACGAGGTAGCAATACCATGCATGAAACAATGCATTGTCACTAGACGACCATTTTTTACATGCTCATGCATGCAACATAAAGCATAAAGCATAACAAACTATTTATGGTAGGAGTTAATATGACATGCAGATTTGCCTTAATAGTTTCTTACGACTATTACAAATTATTTTATAATTACTCATTAATCTATGCAGATTCTACATGTCTGCTCACGAGGAGATTACCATTTAACTTAGTTCGTACCTAAAATTCTAAACATTGTCAATGGACAATTATGGTCTTACATGCTCATGCATTCAACATAATAAACTAAAAAACTAACCAACTTCTGTTGTTGCTCATGCGAATGCAACAACAACTTTTATTATTCAGTTAACTAACTCCAAATATGTAGACTAAATATTTTCTTACCACTATTATAAATTACTCCCTACATAGTCATTAATGTATTAAAATCTACACGTTTACTCATGTCAGTTTAATAATATGCATAACTTCCTAAAATTGCTTTAATGAACACCGCTTTACTATATTATTTCATCTTTTACCAATACCTACACATTCAAACGCATGCAATTAAGAGGAAAAAGAAAAACACCAGAGTAACTCGACGAGGAGAGTGAGAAAGCAAAACCAGCTGAGGCCACAGTGAGCACCCGAGGCAGTGAGAATGGAGTGTAGCGGACTGAGTACGACCCCCTGCTTTTATAGCCGAAGTGTGCATTAAATTATCGTAAACATGTCATTTATTACTCACTAATTAAACACGAATGTGTTGCAGACGAAAAGACGGGTGCGTTGCAGACAACGAATGACCGGCCACCAGCAGCGTCTTTTGCTGCTCATGCCAGCCGGTGAATGATTTCCAACGAGCGGAAATCCAGGCAATCAGGCACACAGTTTAATGGTGCATAGTCTGCAGTGGCACACAGTTCAACCGCGTGGGAATCGATGCAGCCAGCGAAGTCCGATACTGCCAGCGCCAGCGCAAGCGAGTGGCGGCCTGGACATGTGGCGGCACCAGGAAGTTTCCTTCACACCGCAAGGCGGAAGCTAGCGCTTCCGCCGTGGGCGGTGGCGGATACGACGTGGGCGGTGGCGGAAACCAGTCCAGGTGGCGGAAGTATGCTCAGGTCCATAATTTCCAACACATGCGCCATACTTATGAAATTTTCATTTATATATGTATTATCACACCAATTTTTCGGGTGGAAGGATGGTCAAGTTGATGGGAAGGGGCCCCGATCTTTCGACAGGTATGGATAATCACGATTAGTGGAGAACTCGACGTTGACGATCCGACCTTGATCAGCACCGATCTAGGTCTGCAATCGCTGCACCACCGTCTCCGTTCATTATCAACCACGCAAGCGCACGATCGACCTCACCACGAAGGCTAGTTCCTGCAAGCGAATCGAGAACACAAGCAAGAACGAAGAAGAAGCAATCTGAAATTACGAATATATATTAAGATCACGAATTTGGGGTTCCACAAACCGATACTCGGCGATACTACGATGGTAGAAAATTATCTAAGCAAAACCCGACCCTAACAATGATGGCTATGAAGTCTTATTAGGGAGAAAGGCGGCGGCTAGGGTTTGGGGCGCTTTCCCCTTGCGCGGGATACACGGGCCGAAGCCCAAAAACAAGGTGACGCAGCATCGGACAACCCAACAGAATCTGGTTGCCTCTTGTTTCGATAATTGTGATCAACTCAGAAGGAATTTGGACGTGCGACTAGATCCGTTTGAAATGTCTCGTCGAGGGCTTCTCCGTAATGTACTTGAAAGCCCCAAACGGAGTTCATATGCATCTGCTACGCCCGTTTGAGACAGACTGCTCCACCGTGACCGAACCGGACTCCAACTCTTGGTAGACTTGGTTTCCAGCTTGTCTTGACGTAGAGTTCCATCCTCGCTGATCAACACCATAATTCCTAAGTAGAAGCACAACATTATTAGGTAGTAACTCGCTCTTATGGGTATTCTCTTATGTGGTAAGGAACGAGCCCACCTGGTGGTTTAGTTGTCGTGCACGTGCCCTTGTTATTGGCACCTGATATGGTTGAGGATGGGGTTTCGTGGTCAAGCCAAGCTTCTTGACCAGGTCAGAACTCACCAAGTTGTCGTAGCCATCAATGATGGGTCGAACGCGACGGTTGTTGACGACGAGGAACATTTGAAACAGGTTGTGGCGTTGTATTCGCTCCTTTCTTGAGTATGTCTTCATGTAGTGAAGGCGGCCAAGGTGGTGGTCGAACTGGTGGCGGCGACAGCGCAATATCAATACGACGACGTACATGCTGCCGGCTTGTACGTCCTGGCCATGGTGGTGATCAATAAACCCATGCAGCCGTAGACGTCGTAATACATGTAGATGTAGTAGATGATGCCGTAAAGTGTCGCCAACTTGTTGTAGATGAAGAGATCGAAGATGAAATAGTCGATTGAAAGCTCGTCGACGTCCATGTTGGTGAAGTAGTCGACGAAAATCTTGATGACCACCATGTTGACGTAGTGTTGGCCTTATCTATGATGGACGTGGTCACATAAATATCGACTTGCGCTGATACAATTGTTTGCATCAGTGCGTCCGTGCACCACGCCCCAAAACACATTCTCGCGCCCACTACAAAACAAGAGCAATCAGAAGTACAATTTTTTTTTAAAAAAAATGATGCGCCCACAGAGGACTGAGAAGTGAGAACAGATGTTAGAACCAAATTGATTACGATCCACGTCCTCTCCTTCTTGAAATTTTTTATGTATTTTCGAAGCAAAACTAGAGACATTTGATGTCTCCTGATTATTGATAACGTAGCTTTCTAGTTGGTCACATGGTTGTACATCATGAGAAAAAATCATATTTGAGCAAATGTACACTCGATTCACCATGTAATTTCCTTCATCGTTATATTTGCACATAACATGAAAAATGTTTTCAGATGACCGTGGAAAATCAGTAAGTCTCTCCTCTAAATTATTTAGATCACATAGAACATCAAATTCCATGTAACCCAAAGTATTTAAAGAAGACAACAATTTTAGCTCATCATTTTCACTCGTATTGTGAATAACATGTTTATTTTCAGCAGAAGTGTTATTATGTTCCAAAGTAAGAGTACAATGTTCATTCACTAGTTGTGCCATGAATATAAGTAAAGCATTATCACACAACTCTTCTTTATCACAAGAAATATCGAGTCAATCTTCTTTTGACAAAGGTAAATCAACAACTGGTTCCACAATTTGTTGCTCTAACAAAGCATGATTTGTAGAAAATTTTAACACATCAAAATTGTTCTAATCTTGAATGAGTGTGGTACCTTTTTCATTACCTTTGTTTTCCTTCTCAGCTGATGTAGGTACATCTTTTTCATTACCTTTGTTTTCCTGCTGCTATACGAAGTTATTACGATTTTGCATCTATTTGGTGGCATGAAATGTGTAGTGAGATGCGATGATCAAGTCTCTCGATGCCCTCCTGGTTATCTAGTTGAACCTTCGCAACATCTTCCCTGATCTCTCTGTTTGCCTTGGTCACTTCTTTGGTTGTTTTGGAGAGAGCATCCTTGAGTTTCTTATCCCTCCGTGCTAGATCATCAGTAAGATTTTGGAAAAGCGTTCGGAAATCATTATCATCTCCCGCAGTTTTTGCTCTTGTTTGGGGGCCTGTCATTGTTAGTAATAAAACAGAAGATAACACAAAGGTATTACTCCTATCAACTACTAATCTCGGTCAGGCTGGAACTCTCGCGCGTCTTACCTCGCTCTTGCAAGGTTCTTACCAATGCTGCAGTGGGTTCACCCAGTTGTTTGGTAGTGATGATGACAGGTGAACGGTGAGTGAAATGATTGCAAGATATAATCCTGTGCTGACAAGGAGTTTGTGTAGCTTGGAAGGCAGTTATGGTAGCAAAGGTCAGCAATAATTGAATCCAGTAAACAAAGCTGAATATATGTCCAAAGACCTAACTAGTGTTGCTGGCTTAAACGTGTTTATAGGACTGTTAGAACAAGCAAACACAACAAGGTAGAAAGAGGGACAAATAGGATGTAACACTTCGGACCCCGATGGTTTATGGCACCTTCTTTTTTTTGTACTACGCGACTGTTTTTCTGTGCGCTGCCTCTTTCTTCTTAAATTTTTTTTGTATGATTTTTCTGATATTTTTTCAGCCTCAGCAACACAGAAACATGGATATAGAGGTGTTTCCTCCTCAATTTGGAGCTTTGAGGTGGCCGACTGAATTTCTGGAAGGTGCTCTGAAAAGCGTGCGGACAATTCGGGGGCTGGATAGGTGGTCTTCCTGATGGATTTTCGGGTTCCAAATATGAGCAAAACCGACGGAGTGGTTATAGTTGGATGTATCTCCTCGAGATCAATCCAACGAGTGGTCGTGGACCCAAATCGGAGTTCGTATGAGAAAGGTATGACTGTGTTTCCGAAGGGTCTCCGAATCAGGGTTTCTGGTAGGGAAGATTTCTTTTTGTCTCTTTGGATGTAAACAGTGGGCATGCAGGTCGACAAAACAGAGGGGTAGCGATGCCGGGCGGTTGATACAAGGCGGCTTGCGACCTAGCTATGGTTTGCGATGGCGGGATAGTAGCACAAGGCGGCTAGCAGGGGCAAACCGAGTAGGACTCGATTTGGTTGCAGGATGTATGGTGGTGGTAGGACTGGGATGTAACAGATGGATCAACAGGACTACGAACACGATCTAAACCAGCAACCAAACTCGAACTAAGGACACAAACTCAACAATGCAACTGAAAACAAAGATTGCGAGGGATCAACGTGGTTTGGACAGCGGAAGGAATGACGTGCACAGAACTTATTTTTGACGAGCAGTTTTCTGGACTCTAGGTGGAAGATGAAACAAAGGGATAGAAATATACCTGACGGGCAACCGAAGCTCTGATACCGCTTGATGGGAACGGGGTCCCGATCTTTCGACAGGTATGGATATTCACGATTAGTGGGGAACTCGACGTTGACGATTCGACCTTGATCAACACCGATCTAGGCCTGCAATCGCTACACCACCGTCTCCGTTCGTTATCAACCACGCAAGCGCACGTTCGACCTCACCATGAAGGCCAGTTCCTGCAAGCGAATCGAAAACACAATCAAGAAAGAAGAAGAAGCAATCTAAAATTACAAATATATATTAAGTTCACGAATTTGGACAATTGTGATCAACTCAGAAGGAATTTGGATGTGCGACTGGATCCGCTGGAAAGGTCTCGTCGAGGGCTTCTCCGTAATGTACTTGAACGCCCCAAACGGAGTTGATATGCATCTGCTACGCCCGTTTGAAAACAGACTACTTCACCGTGACCGAACCGGACTCCAACTCGTGGTAGACTTGGTTTCCAACTTATCTTGGCGTAGAGTTTCATCCTCGCTGATCAACACCATAATTCCTAGGTATAAGTACAACATTATTAGGTAGTAACTCGCTCTTATGGGTACTCTCTTATGTGGTAAGGAACGAGCCCATCTGGTGGTTTAGTTGTCGTGCACGTGCCTTTGTTATTGGTCCTTGCACGATAGGTGGTGGCAGAGTGGACGCATCGGTAGGGGTGATGTCCTCGTCACAAGTGCATCATCATCCACATATTTTTGAAACATGTTGGTCCTTCTCGAGAAATATTTCGTTTGCTCGTGCCACACATTTTAATTCGCTAGATTTTTCTTATCAAATTCTTCTCATATGTTATTTGAATATCTTTATATCAGTATTGAAGCATTTGCTTTCATTTCGTGAAACATTTTAGTTACTTGTACAAAACATTAAAAAAATTATCTAAACCATTTAGGTTTCTTTCATAGAAACTTTTTATCTATGTTATGAAACATTAGGTTTGTCCTCGTGTAACATTGAGTTTGCTCTTATAAATATTAAAAACGGACAAAATATTTTTGTTTGTTTGCAAAACATTGTTAGAATAATTGTAGAAAAAATTATCATTAACTTGTAAAGCATAAGTTTATATTTTCATACAAAATATTTCAATACTACTGAAACTCTATTTCAATAATCTATTTGTTGAGTTATGGAGAAACGCTGGACTTTGGCCTTGTTTGTTTCAGCTTAAATTAAATTAAGTAAATTAAATGAAAATTTGTTATTTTCTGTATAAACCAAATGAAGTAATATTTTGTAGTAATTTTTGTGGGGTTTTAAATAGTTCTTTTTAGAGTTCTTCAAATAATATTTTCATAATTTTTTGAATAATTTAAAACATCTTTTGAGTGGGTCAGAAATTTGTTTTAGTAAAATTGGACTCAACTTTAAGCTGAAACAAGCAAGGCCTTTATTTAGAATTGGACAATTTTTTGTATATTTTTTCATGTGAGTATGGATGAAACTTAGCAGATAATAGTTGAGGCATATCCTATACTTTTTGTCTGTAATATCACCAAATTTTCCAATTTTTGCATGAAATGTTTTTGTGAAAATCATTATTAAAGTTCTGAGAGCTACTCTACATTTTATAGCTTTTCGAAATATATTTCCCATATAATCCCATTAAGAAAATACCCTCTCCAAACTTTCCAAAGAAAAACCACCTCATAAAATATCACATTTTATTTCATATTTGGATTCTACTCATTTTTCTGGATTTTGAGAGCCGAAGATCACATTTTTCTGAGCTTTGTACAATTTGTTTTCAAATTCTTTAAGCCTTTATGAATTTTCTAGAATTTATTTATCCATTTAAACACCACCCTTCCTTTTCCAGAATCCCGCAAGAAATACGCTTGCCCTTTCGGGTTTATGCCTTCGGTGTCACCTCCTTTCCTCCTTCGTCGTAGGCCTCAGCACATCTCGGCCCATGGCCATCCAGCCCAGTTCGGCCCACCTAGTGCGCTTAAGTTGCAACCAATGGCATTGATGAAAACCTCTCAATCCAACGTCCCAGAATCAGCCACGTCATCCCAAACCACCGTACCACTTCGGGCTAGCAAATCCAACGACTCGGACTTATTTGGATCCCGATCCAATGGCTATCCATCGTCGTCAGTCTCCGGACGTCACCGCCTCCCCTAAATCCGCTGTCGACGCCGGTTTCCGCCGCCGCGCCATTAAAATATACCCTCCGGCGCCATTCCCAATGCCCTCGCCGTCGTTTTGCTCCCAGAGGATAGCCCTTCATCATGGCATCCCATTCCTCCACCTCGGTGTCCCTATCCGGACACGGCATCGCTACCACATTGCATTGCCGCCGCCGATGTGGCCTGCCTTTACCGGCTTGTCATCACCACGGCCGACCTATAAATAGGGCCCTCTGCAACCTAGAGCTCCAAGCATCCTTCCTGTGCCCTCATTGCCCCCACCGCCGCCTAGAGCATATCCCGTACCGTCCTTCTTCCTAAGCTCTGGCGACCTTCGCGCCGCCACTACCATCCACTTCTGTTCCCAATGCCAACACCGAAAGTTTCCACTCGTCGCTTCCAAGATAGAGCCACCATCGCCAACCACCCACGCCGCTCAAAGCATCACCGCCGGTGTTTCACCATCTCCCACCCGTCCGAGCACCACCAAGGCTATCTACAAGTTCGCCAACACCCTAATTGCATTTTCCTAGCATCAACATTCCGCCTCCGGTCAACGCTCGCCCTCGCCGGTGATACCTGTCGCCACCTCCCCTTTTTTTCCCTCTTTCTCTCTCTCTGACCACCAGGCCCTACCCGTTAGCAGAAGCGTCACCTTCCCCCTCTCTGCCTCTGGGCCCCGCATGGAAGCCTTTGCATGCTCAACACTGGCTGTGCGTAGCCGCATGGGCCGGCCCAGCCTGGCCCACCTCAATCTCCATTCCATTTTCCAATTCAAGAAATACCTCTCCATTTTTTATTTAACATCTAAAATTCCTCCAAAAATTATGGCAAAATTCTTGAAAATCTGTATTAAATATAGTATTTTATAAAAATAGAAAACATACATTTTCTAGTATTAAATCCTATAAATAAATTCTTTTATATCTCTTTCCCTTACCTAAAAAGGCTTTTCCTACTCTTTTTATAAGGATGTTTTGGTGAGAGACCCATTGGCAGGGTGGCACTAATGGACTCCGGATTTTGGTGAATGTCACAAGTGTATGAGGCTGATATGAGGGATTTGGATACTTTCCCAACTCTGCTCTGGACAGATGATTGCTCAATGATAGATCATTGAATGGTATGATCATTTAACCTTCATTTTGAGATAGATAGATATATATATCCACATGGTACTGTAGCATGAGGTCCCGGGCTGCCGTTAAGGTTTTATGATATTACCTTATTAGTTCATGTCTATTAGGAATATTTTTCTTATGGCAAGTTAAGTCTATTTTTAGAGTTCAAGTCGATATTTTCCTTGAAACCTAAGTCAGTTCTCTCTATAAAAGAGATGATCATGTATCGTTTATTATTATACAAGCAATGAACTAAAATTGAGAGTCGATCTCATAGGCGGTGGCTACGACAACAGCCAATGGCGGTAGCTTCGAGGACAGCTCGTCTCGCCCGCGTCAAAGGCCGTATCTATCCTCATTGCGTGTTCCTATCGAGCACGCAACAATTGGTATCAGAGCCAAGCGATCCTCTCGCCATGGCTTACAAAGATCGACACTCGTGGATGTACGACTCCTATGGGCGACTTCGTCAAGATTGGCATCAGTCTAAGCAATCAAGGTCACAGGACTACGGTTGTAGGTACCGAGAAGAACGATGACCATTCGAGCCGTTGCGGTATCAATACTATCATCGCCAGGAAGATCGGCGCTCCTTCAAACCTCCACAATCACACAGACCCGATGAATCCCCCCACCAAAAACAGCAGCGAGGGTCTCGATCTTGACCTCTGCCAGTTCATCATCGACGAGCTGCAACACATGATGAAGATAATAGATGGTGTGACGACGCGCTCTACAACACTAGTAACTCCAAAAACGTCAACGGCTGACAATGCGGCTAACCCGTGCGAAGAGAACCGTGCCCAGGCCATTCTCGACGAGGTGGACATTGCTACAAAGGCGCAGGAGCCGCTACAGATCACGAAGATCATCAAGGCATAGGAGCCACATCATAGTGTGGTAGACAAGGTAGTCAAGGTCGACATGGACAACATCCATTGTTCGTGTGTCTCATCTTTGAGGGCTTCCATGGTGACGAGGGTCTCAGCAGAACGACGTCATGAGATCCAGCCCAGCGTCACTCCATGTTGAGTGCAAAACAAGCGACCGCGACGCCGACCGCACACTCGGCGACCACAATGTCTCCATCCTCATCGACAAATGCATTGCGAACATGCTACGCCGTCACTACTATGTCGAGCGCATGGTGACACGCTTCGTCTTCAGCATCGGTGACAAATCCTTGGGCATCGTCGTTTCAACCTTAAGGACAAGGTTGATTTGAAGGGGGTAATGTTATGGCCAAAAGGGCCCAAAAGGACATGAACAGTGCCCGTGTGGTACTGTAGCACAAGGTCCTGGGCTGTGGTTAGGGTTTTATTATATTACCTTGTTAGTTCTTCTCTATTAGGACTATATTGTTATAGCAAGTCAAGTCTTTTCTTAGAGTTGAAGTCAGTCATTTCTTGGGGTCTAAATCGGTTCTCCTACAAAAGTGAGGGTCATGTATCTTTTGTTACCATACAAGTAATGAAGTAAAATTGAGAATAGATCTCATAAGAGTTGGCTCCGACAACAGCCAAATGCGCTAGCTTTGATGAAAAGAGGAGTTTCTATTTTTGATTTATGAAAAGATTTCCTAAACACATTTTGCTGAAAAGAGAAACACATTTTGCTTCCAAGACAGAAGATGATGCGAAGCACACTTTGGTTAAAATGCACTTCGGTGCAGAAACAAAAGGTGATGGGCGGGAATGGAACTAAGATAAGGGAGATCTAATAATTTCAGACAGAAATAAATAAATGAGAAGGTTTTTCAAAGAAAATTGGGAAAATATGGTTTATAGCAAAATAATTTCTAAAGAGTTTCCAGTCTACCTAGGTTGCTTCCTACAGCCTGGCTCTGATACCAACTTTGTCGGGACCAGCAGAATGGAATCGAGTCCCGATTATGCCTTACCTATACTAGTCCCAGGATAAGTAGTGTCACGACCCTGGCTTCACCAGGATCCATTCATGATCGATTGCTAGTCTCAGAGATCAAAGCTAGCAACTCATGAGCGACAATTGTGGAACATCATCACACAATCACATTTAACTATAAAAATAACATATAATGCAAAAGTAATTGTAGCACAACCACTTATTACAATAGTTTAATTAAGACCCAATAATATAGTTCAGAGCGTGGAAATCCAAATAATGCAGCGGAATAAAGTATGACGATGCTCTAATCCAACCCATGAGTGAAAGCTAATCTTGGTGGACATCCGGCACAGAATCCTCCTGATCCTGTGGGCAAACCAGACCCGAGTACGATCTTGAACAAAGATGTATCTATGGTTTGTATTGATTAACACATGAGACTACCATGTACGACCTTTCTCCCCTCCCATGACCGTGGGAACGGTTATCATAATAGTTTTAACCTGTGCAGAGTGTAGCACACTTCACCCATAAGCCTAGTGGTACTTTTATGTCTTAGCTCTTCCATTGGAGCCCAGACCAAGTAACGATACAAGGCGATTCATTAGTTCCTTCTGTTAACACCGATACCCCCTCTAAGGTTTTGAGATCTCGGGTCCCCCACTTGAGCCAATGGACCGTAGCCCAATCTTTTCAAAGTAAAATGTCTTAACTGTTTTCCCTAACTACTAAGTTAGGACTAGCACATGTTGGCAGACATGCTAGAGCTAGCACTTATGGTTGCGCTTCTATGGTTTGACCGGATAAGCAAACGTCAAGGGTCCTTAGACCAAGGTGACTACCTCCACCACAATCCTCATTGCACAAAACACCCAACTTGCCACCTTTAGTGAACACACGCCACGTATGTTTTAGTTGATTAGGTTATTAAAGTAACTCAGCACCTCTAATCATACCAAGTCATAAGACTAATTAATTAATAACCTAACAACTAATAACCCACAAGCACTAGCATCTATGCACAAGGATAGGCTAGAAAAATAACTAAGACAGTAATAAATGGCTAAATTCACAGGGTAGATGACTCAGTGTGAATAAATACGATTATAACCCTTCCCATTATTTCATATGCGAGCGCCAGGCGTCGGACGTCCGACGCCTGGCGCGCAGGCCGGATCAGCCTGGGCCTTTGGATCGCTGGCACCGCGCGGATCCGAGCGCTGCCATGCTCCCGCAGTCCCACAGATTAACAACATGAGACGTGGCTAGATGCAGTTGATTAAATTTCCAGTTAAACTTCTAATTTTTGTATAAAATTCAAGCAGTGTTCAAAATGCGTGGAATAAATTTCATAATTCTTCTAAAATCAAGAGCAACCCATTTTAAATACTTTTTAAATTTTTTGATTTTTTCACTTTTTCAATTTTTTTTGATGTGAAACTAGGAGAAGGCACTTATGAAACTTACACCTATACTAGCGAAACTTGGCCGTGTGATGATGAAACTTGGCCGTGTGCTGATGAAATCTGATGAAACTTGGATGAAACTTCGATGTAACCTGATGAAACTTGGATTAAACCTGTTGAAACTTGAATTGACCTGATGAAACTTGAAGAAACATGTATGAGACCTATTGAAACTTGATGAAACTTGCATTAAACCTGATGAAACTTGATAGTTCGGCAAATTTAACGAATATGAAATCCAAGTTTCAGTAGGCGAAAGCCAAGTTTCAGTAGGCAAAACCAAAGTTTCACCAAGTGAGTTTGAAGAGTTATATGGCAACATATATCTTGTTTTGTTCGTAAAAATATGAGGAACACGTTGGTGCAAACGGTTTGTGGATTGGAGCATCCAGTCAAAAATTATGGTCACAAAAAAAAATGCTATGGGGGCCTACCCTGCATGCGGCAAAGTGTGTTCCTGCGTGTTTCGCGCACGCCGGACGTACGGCCTCCAGCGTTTCCGATATTTCATGCATGAGAAAAGTTAGGAAATTAGTTACGGGTGAGTTTTGCAAAATAGGAGAGCAAGATGCAATCTATCTTGCCTTGGTAGTGATTCGGGTCTTGCGATCCTCCTTCAAACTGCTCCTGGAAAAGTCCCGAACAGCGCAAACACGGACATTCTACACGTAGATGCAAATGCATAAGAACAGACAAATCATCAACATAAGATATACCTCAATAAAATATATAACATTCTAGGCTATTTATGGGATTTAATGGCTCCGGAATCATCCAATTTGGAGTTCAGATGCTCCTTAAATATTTCCTGGAAGTTTTGGATAAATAAAAAAACACAGAAAAGATTAAACCGGTTAAACTGGAGAAAACCGGCTTAACCAACCGAACTGGCCGAGCGGGCGGCACAGCGCAGCGGCAAGGGGACACGTAGTGACACCGGAGTGGCAGACGCGGTAGCGGCGATGTGGCCATGCCACATGGCGAATGCGGATATGGCGGCGGCGCATCTCTCTTTATAGGACAAATCTTAACCGGTCTCTCTTTATAAGACAAATCTTCTTGCAAATCCATAGCTTCGACGGGCATCTGCTCCTCTGGCACCCTTAAACACTTTCGGAGCTGCGACACATGGTATGCACTCCCAACAATTGCTCTGGCAACTCCAGCTGATATTCAACTTCTTCCCTCCTTCCCATTATTGGAAACGGACTAATATATCTTGGGCACAACTTCCCAGAAACATGGAATCGCCGAAGACCTTTCATGGACGAAACCTTTAAATACACATTGTCTCCAACCTCAAACTGCAATTATCTCCTTCGCTTGTCGTCATAACTCTTCTGTCTTGATTGAGTGGTTTTTATCCTTTGCTGGATCATCTTGACTTGATCGTCGGCCTCCTTTAAAGCATCGGGACCGAATAACTTTCACTCTCCAGTCTCATTCCAATATAATGGCGTACGACACTTCCTTCCGTACAAAGCTTCAAAAGGCGCCATTTGAATACTGGTCTGATAACTATTATTGTAGAACTCCGCATAGGGCAATGCATTATCCCAGCTTTCTGAATCTGGCAAAGCCACTGGTCGCAACATATCCTCCAATATTTGATTCGTCCTTTCAGTATGCCCATCGGTTTGAGGATGATAAGCACTACTGAAAGCTAGATGCATGCCTAAAGAGAATGAATCTTACTCCAGAACTTCGATGTGAACTGGCTCCCTCAATCCGACACAATCCTCTTAGGGACACCGTGTAAATACACTATCTTTGGCATGTAGATCTCCGCTAGCTTAGCACTGTCATACCTTGTCTTAACTTGTATGAAATGAGCTACTTTAGTCAGTCGATCAACGATCACCCATATCGTATTGTAACCCCTTTGAGTTCTCGGCAGGCCCACATCAAATCCATACCGAATTCTTCCCACTTCCATTCAGGCACTCGCAAAGTCTGAAGCAAATCTGTCAGGCTCTGATGCTCGGCCTTCACTCTTTGGCATATGTCACATATGGCAACAAACTCCGCTATATGCTTCTTCATTCTCAACCACCAATATCACTCTTTCAGATCCAGATACATCTTGGTACTCCCGGGGTGAATAGAATACGCTGAATCATGAGCTTCTTTTAATATCAACTCTCTAATATCCTTCTTGGCTGGCACGACGATTCTTTTATCGAACCCAACAATACCTTCCTTATCCATCACAAATCCTGGCGCCTTCTCTAAGATTATCCCAACAATAATGTCGAGAATTCCATCATCATCATCTTGAGCTTTCTTGATCTGATATTGAGGATCCGGCTGTACTTCCATCATATTTAGCTGACTATGCACATAACCTTTTGAAACAATCATCAAATTCAACTTCTCAGCTTCTTCTTGGATATGCTCACTTCTTGGCTTCTGACTTAATGCATCGGGGACCACATTAGCTTTGCCTTCATGGTAATGACTACCCACATCGTAGTCCGCTAACTGCTCCGACCATCCTCTCTGCCTCATATTCAGATCTGGCTGGGTGAATATATACTTCAGACTCTTATGATCCGTATATATCTTGATGCGATTTCCGATTAGGTAATGTCTCCAAATCTTTACAGCATGCATCACGGCAGCTAACTCCAAATCATGAGTAGAATAGTTCAACTCATGAGGTCGTAGTTGTCACGAAGCATATGCAACAACTCTTCCTTCTTGCATAAGCACACATCCGATTCCCAACTTCGAAGCATTACAATACATCTCAAAGTCTTTATGGATATCCGGTACGACCAATACCGGTGGAGATGTTAGCTTCTTCTTCAATAACTCGAAGCTATCGTAGCACTGAGATGTCCACTTGAACTTAGCATCCTTCTTCAACAACTGGGTGATTGGTCGAGAAATCTTAGAAAATCCCTCGATAAAGCGACGATATTATCCAGCAATTCTGAGAAATCCTCTGACCTTGGTATCCGACTTGGTACCTTCCATTCCAGAATCTCACTGACCTTGGATGGATCAACGAACATTCCATCTTCAGAGATGACATGACCAAGAAATGCTACAGCTTTGACCCAAAAGTCACACATTGAATACTTGGCATACAGCTGATGCTCTCTAAACTTCTCCAGCACAATTCTCAAGTGCTCGGCATACTCTTCCTCATTAGAATAAATGAGTATATCATCAAAGAATATCACGACAAATTTATCCAAGTACTCCATCAAAACCTTGTTCATGAGCATCATAAAATGTGTCGGTGCATTAGTCAGTCCGAACGACATCACCGTGTATTCATATAATCCATAGCGCGTAGTGAACACCGTCTTTGGTATATCATCTGACCTCAACTTGATCTGATGACAACCCGACCTCAAATCGATTTTGGAAAACACCTTGGCTCCCTTTAGTTGATCGAACAAATCATCCACTCGAGGAAATGGATACTTATTCTTGATGGTCACTTCATTTAACTTCCGGTAGTCCACACACATCCTTAGGGTCTTCTCACGCTTCTTCTCCACAAACAACACAGGCGATCCCAATGGATAAACACTTGGTCTAATGAAACCTTTAGCTTTCAAATCTTCAAGCTGCATCTTCATCTCCGCAAGCTTCTTAGGATTCATACGGTACGGCCGCTGAGAAATAGGCTCCGTACATGGATACAAGTCAATTTTGAATTCAAATTCCCGATCCGGTGGTATTCTAGGCAAATCTTCAGGAACAATCAATCCTACCCTTATACTTACACAACCAGTCCATTCCCAAAAATCACTTGAATGCCTTTAGTATCTATCATGATCAACTTAGTGGGAAACTTATAACCTCCAATGTCTAAATCCACATCTGGACATCCCACATTTGCGTTCATAGCCCCTCCAGGCGATTGAATAAGCAAATATTGCCTAAGGGGTACTACCCTCCAATCATTATCAACTACAGCCTCCTTTGCAATAAAAGAATGCAAAGCTCCCGAATGAAATAAAATAGAAACAGGGATTGAGTTTGCCAGGAACGTACCGAGAACAATATCCTGGGCATTCTGAACTTCTTCCGCAGTGACGTGGTTAACACGTCCACTTCCTTGGGGTGTCTTGAATGCACTCCCACGATTTTGCCCTTGCTGCGGCTGACGAGCAGGCGTCCCTCCTTGATTCTGCTGAGTTTGGCATCCCTTATTGAACGGATGGTCATAAGACAGATGTCCCTGCTGATGACACTTGAAACATGTCACACCAGCATTAGGGGTTTTATTTTGACTCTGCACTTGGCCTCCGACCTGCGGTGTCTGGCAAAGTTGCTTAGAATTGCTCACCTGAAGAGGAGTGAATGATTGCATGAAACCGGGGTTTTAGTACTGCCTTGGTTGATTCTGAGCTTGACCAAAACTCGGAGCTTGATGAGTACGATGCCTCACATTGCTGCTTGACTGCTGATAGGTGAACTTCCTCTTCTTCTCATCTTTATGCTTACGCTGGTCTCCCTACGGAATACGAGCCCTCTCAGTCACATCATCAAAGGTTTCACAACGGAGGGGTTTCAATTGAACACCGTACCAAGTGTCCAGCCCTTCAATGAACCTCCAGACCTTAGCCTTTTCAGTAGCAACTAAGTCTGGCCCATAGCGGGATAGCTCAATAAACTTACTGATATTTTGATCAAAAGACCTGTTATTCTTGCGCAGTCCTTCGAACTCACGCTTCTTCTCTTCTTGCACGCTGATAGGAACATGATGGTTCTTCAAAACCTCCACGAAGTTATCCCATCCAATGTTCACATAGTCCGGATTGGCGGCACAATAGTTATCCCACCAATGGGCTGCATTGCCTTTGAGCATATGAGCAGCGTACTGCACGCTCTCGTAATCATCACAATTGACCAAGTAGAGCTTATCCTCTACATTCTTAACCTAGTCTTCAGCTTCAATTGGGTCTCCGTGACCAGAAAACTCCGGGGGCCGAGTCCCCATGAACTCCCTGAACTTAGACTGCGGCAACCCAAGCATTGGCATTGGCTACGGCGGCGATTGATTTAGACGGTCCACAATTAGATGCAAAGATTGGAGAATGAACACATCATGTGCTGGTCCTGCCGACGGCAGAGGTGGTGGTGGTGGCGGCTGATGCTGAGGCTGAGGCTGAGGTGGCGGCTGAGGATCCTGAGGAGCGACATTGACTAGTCCTACTTGATTAACAGCATCTTGCGCAGCTTCGTTGACTTGACCACCCTGATCATTGACTTGACCACCTTGAGCTGCTGCATTCTCCTGATTGACCGGTTGATCTAGCTCTTCTTGCAGGTTGATGGGTATAGGCTGAACTCCACGTCCACGGCCTCTACCCCTTCCACGACTTCTTCCTCTTCCACGGGCTTCACTTCCATGACCTCTAGCCATCTGCTGAGACAGGAAGGATAGAAAAGAAGACTAAACGGTAAGCGACGTCGTTTAGTTATAATAATTTTATAAACGCTTTTTATCACTCCACTCAAAAATCCAAATAAGGAGGCAACACACCACATGATAAAGAAGCATGAACCAAATAAATCTAACTCAAGCATAGGTTACAGGCATAAACAACAAATTAGTTCCATTATAATATTGCCTTATTATAGACTAGATTAGCCTCCATATGTATGAAGTACTTAGTTGCAATTATTCAGTTGAATGATAAAAATTTTGAAGTTGAAAGAACTCTTCCACTCTTCCATCCACGTCGTCTTCTTCTCTTGGATGTCGATGCAGTATTCCACAACACTAGATATTAAACTAACTTTGAACTTTAATTATACTTTTAATATCCAAACATAACAAATAGCCATATAACACAAGGGAAAACGAAAACTTGATATGGTCTACTCCACACACAACTTTAAAGACCTACGGTACGAACGCTAAGTCTTTATGACTTTAACTAAACACACTCCCTAATCTTGGCGACGATAAAAGCAAGACGATCATCTAAGCCGATGAAGATGCGTCCTCCACCTCGAATGGCTCTTCCTCATCGTCTTCCTCTTCTTTCTCTTCAGGGTCCTCAATCTTGATGAACTCTACCTCTTCCCTCGCCTTCTTTCGATTGCTCTTGAGAGTCGAAGCATGCTCCCACTCCAGCTTTGCCTTCTTAGCCTTGTGCTCGGCTTGCTCTCTTACCAGCTCATCTCTATCTTCCTCAATCTCCCTCTTCAGAGCATCAAGGCGTGCTATCTCTTTGTTGAATTTCTCGTTCATTAACTCATCCCTCTTGTCCAATTCCTTCTTCCTCCTTTTATATGCAAGCTTGGCTTGATGCGCCTCTTTTATCTCCTCTATTCGGCCATTGCGTTGAGCATCCTTTAAGCTTGCGATCTCTAGCTTGAGTTCTTCTATCTGCTCTTCAGCTTCTCCTAGCTGATCTTCCACTTCAGCTACCTTCTCTTCATAGAATTTCTCGTTGAAGCGGGTTACATCATATAAGTCCTCCAAAGATTTTAGATAAGTGACGGTGGAGTAGATGGTGGAGTTGCTCTCGCACTCTAGCACCCTTGTAATTAGTGGCCCATTGCGGGGGCAATTACTGTTGCAGTGTCGTGGGATGTAGCAGTACTGGCTCCACCTCAGCTCAATTTGATGCACATGGGCAAAGTGCATCAAAGTCTTCCTTGCCACCAGCTGAATGGCGCGACCACCAAACTCAGCGTTCTCTTCGAAGTAGACACCCATGGTGTTCCTTCCTTATCTAGATAGTTAATCGACAGCTTGACACGATGCTAGCTGATCCTATTGAGGTGAATCGGGGTTATGGTATACTCGGGCCTTCTTTCATAGCCCATGTCCTTTAGCAATCCACACAACAGTGTAGGGGAACCCAGGTGCTCTTCATCAAGATGAGATGCCGACATCTAAAATTTGAAAAAGGCTAAACGGGTTAGGCCAGCAAATTTATCAAATAAGTTAAGGACAATAGGTAATTTAATATTAAAATATGACATGGATAACTTTTCAAAAGCTACCAACAGACTAGCTACGCTACCTAGGGTCAGACTGGCTCTGATACCAACTTTTGTTACGACCCCGGCTTCAGCTGGATCCACTAATGATCGATTGCTAGTCCCAGATATCAAAGCTAGCAACTCATGAGCGACAACTGTCGAAAATCATCACACAATCACATTTAACTATGAAAATAACATATTAATGCGAAAGTAATTATGGAACAACCACTTATTACAATAGTTTGATTAAGACCAAATAATATAGTACAGAGTGCAGAAATCCAAATAATGCAGCGGAATAAAGTATGACGATACTCTAATCCAACCCTTGAGCGACAGCTAATCTTGGTCGAAATCCGGCACAGAATCCTCCTGATCCTGTGGGCAAACCGGACCCGTGTCTTCTCTTGAACAAAGATATATTCGTGGTTTGTATAGTGTGTACACGGCTACCCTGCAAGAATCCTTATAATGTATGCAACGATATAAACATGAAGAGGATGGCTACTTTGCATTAAAAACCTTCTAGTTAAATTAATTAAAGTGTTCTAAAAGCATTTGCTGAACAATTAATAATGAATAGACTCCCAGAGTAACACACAAAGCTCGGCTTCCAAAGCCCCTCTGTAGAATTGCACAAGCCTCGAATAACTCAAACAAAACCAACCTATCAGGTTATTTATTAACATATGAGACTACCATGTTGTTGACACAAAAACGAGA
>SPJY01017407.1:0-10536 GCA_005191435.1 Raddia distichophylla
ACAAGTGAGGAGAGGGGGTTCTATTTATAGTGTTGCGCAGCCAACTGGGGCGCTCCACGTGTAGGGACACATGTCATCCATCCCTCCTCCAAAGGGGAACCCGAGGGTGCTCAAGAGTGGGTCGGCCAGCCTAGGTGGGTCGGCCGACCCACCTCTTTCGTCTTCCGGCCTTGGATTTTGCATGGGATGCTCCCTTGATGGTGTAGATTGTCCCCTTAAGCTAGTGCATCAAATGGACTTGCGCAATAAAGGAATCCAAGGGAATCATATGCTCATTTGTGAAGCAACCGTGTCCATTCGATCAAACCGACAACAGTGGATGGTCTAGACGGCCTCATTTTGTGTTTTTATGCCACTGTGAAGAAGACAGGGCTGGATCGGTGACATGGCTCGGTCGGCCGACCTAGGTGGGTCGGCTGGCCTGGCATGTTGCCCGATCTGGCCCTGGTTTGCCTGGTCTAAGCATACAAAGTTGTTAGCCATTAAGCATATCCCAGGGTTAGGCCTATCCATGGAGAAATCCACTAGATAGAGCTTTTCCTTTTGATTACCCTTAAAGGCTATTAAACCATCACTCCTCCGAACGACATTCACACCATCACAAGTAAAAATACAATCATAACCGGTTGCATAAAATTGTATTACCGACAATAGATTGTATTTTAAAAAATCCACAAGTAAAACATTTGTAAGGTAAAGATATTCAGAAATAGCAATCTTACCAAGACCGAGTACGTCACCCTTACCATTATCTCTAAAAGTAATACTCTCCCTTGATTGATTATAGCAATTAATTTGAGAGAACATTGTCTTCTCTCCGGTCATATGATGAGTGCATCCACTATCAAGTATCCAACTAGGGCTACCGGAGAGATATTCCTACAAAGTTTAAGGTTTGGTCTTAGGTACCCAAACTTGATTTGGTCCTTTGAGTGTTACGAGAGCCTTTGTTACCCAAATGGATCTCACCAAATGTGAATTCTTACGATAAGGGTCAACATGATAAGCAAGTACTCTACCATAATCGTTCTTCTTAAGAAAAATAAAATACATTAAAGGTAGAGATGTGAGCCTTAAAGTTTCGCTCTCTCACAAAATGAATTGGTTTGATGACCGGAGTCACCATAATATGAGTCTTCTTGCCCTTAGGAGGAATATAACCAAGTCCGGTCTTCTTGTAGTTATCTCTTCTTTTATCTAGAATCTCATCAAGTCCCTTACTCGACTTGTAAAATCTTTGAATGCCATCTTCAAAAAGACCTTTCAACTTTTCATTCTGACTAGCTAGATCATGCATAGTGGTAAAGTTTGTTATACAAGCATTCACATCAATCTTATGACATCTTGCACAACCATTGCTAGTGTGTGACATCCTCTATTTTTAAATAAAAGGGAATTGCTGTATACAAAACCCTATTTTATATTATTTTAATTTAGGTTTAAGCCAAAACCCTAGCAAACCTTTTTGGAAAATTCTATAAAAATTCCAGAAATTCTTAGAAACCATCGTCTAGCCACCCTCCAAATTTCATGCCCAAATTCCAAGGCTACCTCAAAAATCCTTGAAGTGTTGCCGTTCTGTCGAGAGCTCGTCAAACCCATCAAATAATGAGCAAACGAGGGAATATCGTACTCAAATTTGGAGGGGACCTTTTAGAAGCCTAATCCAAATTGCCTTCCAAATTTCAGCCCAGTCCTCAAAAGGAAACTCTGAATGCTTGCTAAACAAGCCCAAAACCTGTTTGAATTCTAACCAGATAAGAATTCGAGTCCTAATCCAACCTCTCTTAGCCCAAGGACCAGCCCAAGTCATCCAAGACACTATATAAACCCCCAAAATACCTCCCCCAACACCCCATCACGAAATTCCTCAAGTCCCAAACCCTAGCCGCCAAAGTAATAGCTATATGGTGGATGGTGCCATGTTGTAGATCTCGTCGAGACGGTCAAGACGGATATATGGATCGTCCAATTTGGCCAAGAAATGAGGGGAATATGGCTCACCAAAGTTTTGGGCGCCGCCGCCGTCTCCGCCGCTCCAACATCGCCACCGGCAGCCTAGTCGTCTGCGCACTGCCTCGAAACCCGCCCCAACCAACCAGCAGCCGCCGCGTGTCCTCCCGCTGCCGCCGCATCGAGCTCGCGCCCGCGCCCTCAGCCACGCCACCGCTGCCATGTGTCGCCGCCCCGTTCGCCGCGCTGCCGGCCTCGTGCCCTGTCCACGCGACGTGTTGCCCCGCGTTTCGCCCGCGCCGCTGCCCGCTCGCTCGTTGCCGCGTGCCCCCTCTTTCCCGCTCGTGTCGCGCCGCAGCCAACAGCCGCGTCCCCGCCGTGCGCACGCCGTGTCTGTGTTGCCACGCGTCACCACGCCGTCGTTCCTACAACGGCGCCGCCAATCCCGTGCCACCGCGTGTCCGCCCCTTTGCCGCTGCGGTCTGCTCGCCCACATGAACCGCTAGTTTGGCCGGTTTTTCTTCGGATATTCGGTTTATTCTTTTTTGGAATTTCTGTTTTTTTCAAATCTTTCAAGAATTGTTTTGGGAGAATCCGAACTCCAAATTAGATGATTCAAGAGCCATTATTTTCCGTAAATAGCCTAGAATTTTATATATTTTATAGCTATATGTTCTGTTGATTGTTTTGCTGTTTCTTGCACATATGCATATACATGTAGATTGTTCGTCTTCGCGTTGTTCGGGAGGATTCCAGGAGCCGTCCAGAGAAGGATTCCAAGACCCGGAGTACTACTAAGGAAAGATAGCTTGCATCTTGCTCCCTACTTTGCAAAACTCATCCGTTTATTGTTTTTACTTATTTTTTCTCATGCATGAATTGACGGGAAAGGGTAGAAGCTTATTATATTCACACCGAGTCATCTACCTTGTGAATTTAGCCATTTATTTCTGCCTTAGTCATTTTCCTAGATTATCCTTGTGCATAGTTGCTAGTGCTCGTGGGTTGATAGTTGATTAGGTTCATCATTTAATCACTCTTCTGACTTGGTATGATCGGAGGTGGTCAGTTACTTTAAATAACCTAATCAACTAAAACCTGCGTGGCGTGTGTTGACTAAAAGTGGCAAGTCGGGTGGTTTTGTCGGTTGAGTTTTGTGGAGGTAGTCACCTTGGTCCAAGGACCCTTGACGTGTGCTTATCCGGCCAAACCATACAAGTGCAACCATAAGTGCTAGCATCAACATGTTGCGCAGCATGTGCTAGACCTGGCTTAGTAGTTAGGGAAACTGTTAACACACCTTACCTTGAAAAAATCGGGCTGCGGTCCGTTGGCTCAAGAGGGGGACCCGAGATGTCGAAACCTTAGAGGGGGTATCGGTGTTAACAGATGGAACTAATGAATAGCCTTGTATCGTTACTTAGTCTAGGCTCCAAAGGAAGAGCTAAGACATAAAAGTACCACTAGGCTTATGGGTAAAGTGTGCTACACTCTGCAGAGGTTGAAACTATCATGATAGCCGTTCCCACGGTCATGGGAGGGGAGAAAGGTCGTACATGGTAGTCTCATGTGTTAATAAATAACCTAATGGGTTGGTTTGATTTGAGTTGTTCGAGGCAGGTTTGATCTACAGAGGGGCTTTCAAAGCCGAGCTCTGCGTGTTACTTTTGGGAATCTCTATCAATATTAATTTCTACAAATGCTTTTACAACACTTTAATTAACTTGGCTAGAATAAGTATTTATTCAAATTAGCAATCCTGTTCTTGTTTACATCCTTGCATTCAGTATAAGGATTCTTGTTGGGTAGCCGTATACTCACTGTACAAACTACGGAAAAATTTATATTCAGTAGAAGGATTAGGTTCGGTTTGCCTACAGGATCAGGAGGATCTTCTCCCCCACTTCAATGAGGATTAGCTGGCGCTCAAGGGTCGGATTGGAGCATCATCATACTTTTTCCGCTGCATATTTGAATTTCCGCACTCTGATATATTATGTACAATATTATGTCATCTTTACTTAAACTATTGTAATAAGTAGTTGTGTAACAATTACTTTTGCATAATATGTAATTTCTCTTAGTTACTAGTGATTGTGTGATGATTTTCAACAAACTGTCGCTCACAAGTTGCTAGCATTGATCTTTGGGACTAGCAATGGATTGTGAGTGGATCCTGGTGAAGCCGAGGTTGCGACAGAAGTTGGTATCAGAGCCAGTCTGACCCTAGGAAGCGTAGCTAGTCGACCTTTAAACCTGAAGGATTTATTTTCAATAAAAATTGTATTTAAGCTCCTTTGCTACTTTCTAATCTTTCCAAAGTCTAGTATCTCTCTACTAGCTAGAAATTCTTTGCTTTCACTCTTTCCACTCACCTCCTAAATTTCATCTTATCCTTGTCTGTTATTCCACCTTACAAAGTTTTATTCTATCCACCCCCATAATTCAAATTTTAGTCCCTAGATCTAATTTGTTCAAGAAGAAGTTATA
The DNA here is from genome assembly GCA_005191435.1 of Raddia distichophylla. Classification (NCBI taxonomy): domain Eukaryota; kingdom Viridiplantae; phylum Streptophyta; class Magnoliopsida; order Poales; family Poaceae; genus Raddia; species Raddia distichophylla. The sequence continues at coordinate 4,444 of SPJY01017407.1, forward strand.
TCGCTTCCAACACCAACATCGAAGTAGAAGAGACCGTCGCTGAAGAAAAGAAGAAACAGAAGATTACTTGATGAAGAGGAACAACCATCACTTTCTGAAGATTAAGTGTAGAAGTATAATAAAAAATTATTATAGATTTTTTTATGGAGTATACCATATCAACTTTTGGCTTTCTCTGTGAGATACGGATATTCATTTACTAGATTAATAGTAATATCTAGTTATTTAGTAATAAATGGTTTGGTGTATTGCTTTGCCTTTAATTTATGCAACGACAAGAAGATCGAAAGATGGTACAAGACCCGCTACTACAAACAAAGACCGAAGGAGAACGATGCATGAGGATCGAGGTAAGTTGAAAAATATTTTTGACAAAAGAAGAAGAAGAAGAAGAAGAAGAAGAAGAAGGAATTTAAAAAAAAACTAAACTTGTGCGGTGCGGTACCATTTTTTCGTACAGTTAGTACACTTTCAAAAATTTTAAAAAATTGTTTTATTTGGTTTTAAAAAGAGTGTGGTTCTTCACTAAATAAACTTTAATACTTCCTATGGAGAATAAATAGCCGATAATGATAGCAATAATATAACAACTAATTTATTGTTTGTGTATGTAAACCATGTTTGTTTATGTAAGCCATGAAGCACAGTGAAGTATCATCATCATCATCAGTCAATTCACCATATAGATGATGGTGTCGGCTTTGGAATAGCCATTCCAATACATGCAATGCTCTCATCTTCAGACTCGGAGTCGGATTCGAAGCCGGAATCTGATTCCCACTCCTCACTAATGTGAGCTTCACATCTAGAACTCTTCTTTTTTTTTGCTCTTCTCCTTGTCCTTCTTCTAATTCTTTTCTTTCTTTTTTCTTTATACTTATCCTTCTTGTATAGACAATCAGTAATAAAGTGACCGATTTCTTCACATTCATAACATCTTCTCTTTGAGTGCCTTGATGATTTGGATTTCCCGAAATCTTTCTTGCCTTTGTTGTTATAACCATTCTTTCTGAGAAATTTATTGAATCTCCTCAGAAAGAATGCCATCTCTTCCATATTCATTTGTCCTTCATCTTCATTACTGCTTTAGCTATCATCTTTTGGCATTGACTTTTTACTTGCCTTCAAAGCTATGCTTTTCTTTTTGTTGGATTAAGCCATTTCTTTAATATTCGAAGCTTCTTTGTCCATAAACTCATCACTCATGATTGTTCCAAGTAATTTATGCGGAGTGATTATGTGATAGTTGTATCTTTCTTGGATCATTTGAATTATGTGGCGATTGGTCGGTGTGATAGCCTGGATTAGTATCTTGACCACCTCATGATCAGTGAGTAACTTGCATCCAAGTCACTTGGCCTCATTCACTATAACCGTGAGCCGATCAAACATTGTCTTGCAGTCTTCTCCTTCTTCTAGGATGAACCTTCCAATCTTGCCATTGATGAGTTCAATCTTGGTCTCCCTCACACTTGATGTAACTTCATGAACAACTTTGAGGCTATCCCAAATCACTTTGGCTTCTTCAAATTTGTCCACCCGGTTAAACTCATTTGGGCTCAATACACCAAACAAAGCATTCACAGCTTGATAGTTGCGGAAGGAGTCCCTTTCCTCATTAAATGTGAGCTTATCTGGTTTCTTGGATTTGAAACCTTTTTCTACAATTCTTCAAATAGAGGGATGAATAGACATTAGATACATCTTCATCTTATGTCTCCACTTTGGGTAGTATGTGCCATCAAAGTGAGGCTCACGCCCAGTTGGAATGGAGACGTGAGATCAGGATGTTGCATCAGGATAAATATAAGGAATAATAGCCCTTTTACTGCCATCACTTGAAGTTCCATTCTCCGTATCATCTTTGTTGTTACTTGGCATAATTCACCAAGCTATTAAGCTCAAAACAGGAGATTAGGCTCTAATACCAATTGGAAGGATTGATATGCCACCTAGAGGGGAGGTGAATAGGCGAATTTAACAAAATTACACAATTTACACAAAGTGAACAATGAAGGGCATGTCGAAAGTTCCGGTCCGGGTCAAAAGTTCCAGTCGGATCCACAGACCCCCTCGTTGGATGTTCCGATCTGCGTCGGATCTTCTGATCTGGTTCGATCTGAAGTTGAAGTAAACCTGCAATAAAAGTAGATTCCTCGCAAAACCAAGTTTAGCTCCACTCAAAAATATTTAGAACAAGTTCAAAACAATAGTAGAATAAAATTATTGCAGAGAAATTAAATCACTCAATATCAAGACGAAGAACACGACGATTTTCGTTTACCGATGTTCGGATCTTTGAAGGAAGATCCTACTTACCGTTAGGGAAGGCACAAAAGCCCAGATTACCTAGACCCTAATCCCCTTCCGGCGTTGCACAAAAGCACTCACCTGTTTTCACTAGATGAGTCCTTTTCCTTGCGGAGGTGGAATCAAACATTCACAAACTCCGAAGGCGCACCACACAAAGCTTGGCAGCTCACCGGCAACACCTAGCCATCTAGGAGCCCTTCAAGCCTCAAAGAGTAACAAATCCGGTGGAGAATTGTTTAGGAAATGCTAAGTGCTCAAGAAATAGATGACTCTAATTCATGGAGCACTTTGGGTGCCTCACTCTCTAGATCTAGATCTCACAAGATGAACAAGAAAGAGAAAGGCCTTTTTTTAGAGCTTATGAAGAATCGAGTGAAGGATTCAAAATCTCAATCAATTAGAGTGTGTAGCCTAGGGCTGGTGGTGGAGGAGAGTTTTAAATAGAGGATCTCGAAATATGGTCGTTGCTACAGTGTATCCCGCGTCGGATGTTCCGACGGGGTGCTTCTGGATTGTGCTAGTAGCATGATGACTACGTCCCACCGTCAGATGTTCCGACCCACGTCGGATGTTCCAATGGGGTAGGTTCTGTATAAAGGGTATTTTTAGTGGAGAACTCACATGAAGTTTGAGATACCTACTTTGAGCACTTAGGAACCTTTATATGCTTTTCCGTCGCATCACCTTTTATAGTACGGCATGCCTCAAAAAATAAAGATTTTTAATTTTGCGCATAAATAGTCTTGATGCCATCTTCATCCTATAAAAATTTGAGGGGTACTCCACCGCTTTTAACCTGTATTAACTTGTGTTTATCTCTACAATAAAAGCATTAGCTCTATAATTGTTGATCATAAATCACCAAAACCTACTTGGGGCCTAGATGCACTTTCAACATGTTTGACTTGAAGCTACCTTGTGATCAAAAGATTGAATTACAAACTGTAACATCCCTAAAATTTCCAATTTTTCCATGAAATGTTTATGCGAAAACCATTACTCAAGTTCACAAAGCTACTCTACATTTTCTAGTTTATCCAAATACATTTCCCATTTTATCCCATTAAGAAAATACGTTCTTCAAATTTTTCAAACAAAACCATCTCATAACATATCACACTTTATCTCATATTTTGATTCCCCTCATTTTTCTGGATTTTTGGACCCGAAGATCACATTTTTCTGAGCTTTCTATAATTTTCTACAAATTCTTTAAGCCTTTATCAATTTTCTGTAATTTAATGTCCATTTAAATGCCACCCATACTTTTTCGGAAATACAGCGAAAATGCGCTTTCCGTTTCCAGTATACATCTTTGATGTCACCCCCTTCCTTCCTATCCGGCTCGGCTTCGGTCCACTAAGGCCCATGGCGATCCAGCCCAATTTGGCCCACCCGATCACGTAAGTTACATCAGATGGCTCTGATCAAAACCACCCAATCCGATGTTCCAGAAGTAGCCACGTCACCTAAACGTCGTACCCCTTCGGCAAATATGATCCAACGGCTGCGACTTATTCCCTCTTCGACCCGACGGCTCCCGGTCGTCCACTACCTCCGAACGTCACAGCTGCCGTCGCCGGTTTCCGCCGCTGTGCTCACCGGAATATCTTCCTGGCTCCCGACACTCCCTCGCCACTCCCAAAGGATACCTCTCCGCCGTGGCATCCCTATTCTCCACCTCGCCGTGGCATCCCTATTCTCCACCTCGCCGTCGTCATCTCCTCCCAAAACGCCGCCAATTGGTCGTCGACACGTCTAGCGCCGCTACCATAGATGGTCGTCCCCGGCTTGCCATCATTGTGCTCGGCCTATAAATAGGACCCCGGCGACCTACTGAAGCACCAAGCTATCCTTCCCACCACATTTTCCCCTTCTCCGCTGCCAGGAGCCCCTCCAACGCCGCCCTTCTTCCGAAACTCCGTCGAAACTCCGCGCCGCTGCCTCCAACCATACCCACACACCAAAAATGTACCACTACTCATCACCGCCAAGCTAGCGTCGCCATCGCCAACCGCCCGTGCCGCCCAGAGCGTCGTCGTCGTCGTCTCCCGAAGCCGCTGCCGCCAATACCTCGCCGTGCCGCCATCTTCGACCACCTCAAGCACCGCCGCCACTTTCGTTAGCTTCCCCATGCCGCCAATATAATCTCCCGAGCGTCAACACCCCTCCTTCAACCACTCCTCGCCGTCGGGGTGCTTCCCTTCACCGGATTCCCAATCTCCCCTTCTCTGTGCCACTGGCAACCGGGCCCCACATGTTGGCCGCATCTGCCAGCTCTCTCTCACTGTCAGATGGACCCCACACATTAGGGAAACCAACTGCGTGCATTGCTTTCCTCTTGGGCTTGACCCATTATTTCCCCTGCAGCCTAGTAATTCTTTTCCTGTTTTCTTTATTTTCGCAATTCTAAGAAATATGCAATCAATTTGTTTCAAACATTCCAAATATCCTGACAAAATTCTCAAAAATCTAGAATTTGGAGAATTATTTCATAAAAATATAAAATCCCCCTTTTCAGAATTAAATTCAAAAATAAAATGTTTTTCTTCCTCTTTTTATAAAGAAAATGCCTTTTACATTTATGTTTATTCTCCAAAAATCCAATAAAATTATTTTATTATGAATATTCCATTTCAAAATTATATTCATAATATTTCACCCATATCTTCCTTTAATTTCCATCTCGAGCACAGATTGTCGTTAACTCCAATCCTTGGAAATTAAAACCCCACATAAAATCATAACCCCTTCTCATCCGAAGATCTACCAAATTAATGCGAAGATCAATCTCCCTCCATTTTATATCATTCCATCCGGAGTAATACCAAACCCCTCTCACCCATTCCATTTATGAAAATTTACCGGAGATATTGAAAATCATACAAACCATCACCATACAAGTCAACCCTAGCTCTGTCCCGGAAAAGGTCCCACCCAAATCCATTTCCCATGCATTCATGCCTCATGCATTTTCGTTTTGATTGTAACTTAAATGTTTATTGGATTTTTTCCCGACTTTTCTATAAATAGACGTTGACAGCCGAATCAATTGCTCATAAATATCCGGAAGATTCGTAAAATCCGAATAATCAACTAAAAGGTAGTTTCCTATCCTTTGATGCACTTTGGAATTCCTAATTGTCAGTTATTTATTTAATTATTGCATTACCTTCTAGTTATGTACTTATGGAAATTCCCTTATTTGAACTATATATATTTCATCATTTTATGCAGCATAGATAATCCAAACTCCACCGCTAAAAGCTCTCCTAAAAATGGTTGAACTTACAAACACTAGAATAGGAAAACTATATATGTGTATTTCAAAAGATTTCAAAAAATAGGATAGAAATCATTGTCCATATGATAAAGTGGTTTATTGATATGGAAGTGAATTGTGGAGGAAAATGGAAATGTATAGGCTGCAATCATTGGCAAGGTTACCGTAATGACTTGGAGGGAGGGGCATTGCCTTAGTGATTTCACAATGCGTCCGCGGTTTTCCGCAATGCTCGAGCAAGTGAGTCACTAGCAAGGTTACCGTAGTGATTGTGTGGAGCTCAGCATTGTCTAGGCTATTTTTCAATATCTGCACAATATGTGGGATATTGCAAAACCTTGGATTTTATTGAATAAACATGACACATTGAGCATCCAACCATATAGTATGTTGTTATATGGGTAAAGTTGAATAGGTTCTGCAGAGCTGATAACAAAAACATTGATAGACCCTATCTCGGGTATATGAGATTGTGTCGGTTGATGCCTCTTTTATTC
>SPJY01017441.1:0-18296 GCA_005191435.1 Raddia distichophylla
TCAAAACTCCTTCCGGATCTTTGTGACGGGAGATCCTTAGAACGTATGGTGATTACAGCTCCGTGCGCGTATGGCCTGCACCTCCGGATAATAGCCCTGCGTCCGGTTCTTGTTTGCTACTAAACGGTTAAGGGTGATTACAACGGGTGGGACACGAGCCTAGGGAGCTCGTGTTCCATACAATAAGTGCTCAGGGCACTGGTGCCATTGAATGTCTAGTCTGAAAGGGAATGATTCCTTATCTAACTATTAGCGCTCAAAGGTTCGCAAGTGCGTGAGCTACTTGGAGTTCTCTCGTCTTCTCTACAGGGAGGAACTCGTTGATTTTAGTATGGGTTGTCTCTTGCCGCCCCATCCTCTTGATCCTTCGTCCTGAGCCCCCTTTTATAGGCAGGCTACCTTGGACCAGTAGATTCCCTAGCGGGCTACTAGGGCACGCAGATCTTCACCGTGCAATGGGCACGCGGTCATAGATCTACGAGATCCCTTGTGTAGTTCACTGGGCTGTATCAAGTACCTGGTCCGCTCATGATGATGGGTCCCACACCTTTTTAGTGCTAGAAAACGTGGGTGATTTAACACAACAGAGTAGCTTGCATCGTTGCGTGTCTTGGTATCGAGGCTTGTGTTTGAATCGAGGCTACCTTTGTGCAACAGCTGTTGCGAATAAGGACATGAGTGTCAAAAGGTCGAAGGCCTTGAGTAGGGATGAAATGGATCGGATACGGATCGGAAACCACTCATATTGTATTTGATCCATTTAGTTTGATCGGATACGGATTCGGATACGGATAGTACCGGATACAAATACGGATACGAATAATATCGGATACAAATACGGATCGGACGCGGATACTCTATCGGATAATACGTGGAAACATATACTAAAGAAATAAGTATATCCAAATACATATAGTTATCTCTTTGTGACTCAACTTTATGGCTCATAGTCATGAAAATGATGGTGTGTAAGTATCATACCCGATAAAGCAAAAAAATGTAAAATCACATGCATCTAGTTGTTATATGTGTTAGTCATTCATCCTATAGAAATATAATAGAGATAGTTTATAGATGGATTTAGCTAATCGGATAATATCCATCGGATATTATCCAAGAAAAGCTCGGATAATATCCATCGGATATTATTTGTATCCGTACCGTATCCGCCTTGTCGGATTCGGATATCCATAAAATTATCCGGCTCAATATTTTCGGATATTATTATGCCTCGGTCGGTCGGACGGTCGGAAATTATAAGTACCATTTTCATCCCTAGCCTTGAGTTCCCCAAGCCCAAGCTTGAGCTTAGGAAGCTCGAGCAGGGCTAGGGAGACATTGGGCGGTCTGTGGCCTAGCAGGCTGTCGGAGGTTCCTACCAAGGCCATACGGGCTGATGGGCCTTTCCTATTTTGTGCGTGCTCATGGGTATTATGTTAATTCATTGACATAAACATAGTAGACTCAAAAAATTGTTTCCCAACTCCAGTCTCATACACTGCAGTGAAAAAGTTAGAAAACATTATTGGATTGGATTGGCATGAAATATTGTTGCGAGACATGAATATTCAATCGGATGTTGGTTGCAACCTCAAATGCATCATTAAATTCACTACGATTTATTGCACACAACCATGTGAAAGCACTGCCTATCATTACGAATTGTAAATATTACAGTTTGATTCAATCAAAGTAAATATTACTAGAACAATAGTGAAAGGAACAATGTTACTTGTTTAGCAAGTCTATGATGTCATGGAAATGTTCATGTTTAGTTTTCGAGTCCAAAACAATGATAATGCTACGATCCAGCTGGATAACCAGAACGATCTAGCAAAACCAACACATACGTCACCATAGCTAATTAGTCATGACATCTGAAGGAGAGAACGCAGGTCTACACTAGCCGAAAACAAATTTTTTCTACCATGAACATCCAGGAACCAAGCGAGTCAGGAATCAGATATCATTATCCTTGGAGCACGTTAGCAGCAGAAGTAGCCGATTCTCTTGATCAGCGTCGGCGCAGGAGCGACGACGCCTCTACAGTATCCACACGTCTAGGGGTGGAATGCCGCACGTTGGTGCGCTAGCAACCGCGCGCACAGCGGCTATGGTTTAGGGGAGAGGGCGCGGCAGTGGCTAGGGTTTCTTGGTGGGGAAGAAACTCCCACCGCGCGCCCCACCTCTCCCTTTCATAGAGTGCGCTAATGGATCTTTCCATGAGAGAATACCATTAGGACTCGTTCTAATGGATATTCTACAATAGAAACTCATTAGGACGTAGTGGATCCAAATCCACATAAAATCCATTAATGAATCCTATCCGTCAAACATGTTTCAACCTGTTAAGTGTGTGACCCATTAGGCTCATGCACAAGTTGGCCGCAGTCCTGGAGAACTCTTTCCTCAGACCACAAGTTAATAGAGGTACCTAGCAACACATATTGACCTCCGAATGTACACAATGATCGAATCAGCTGAACCTTGATATAGGATCCTTTTGCCACATGATATCAGTCAGGCTCAATGCGAGATGCGCGCCACCCTTGTGATAGCTTGACCCATTCACTCGTTAATGTAGTGCATATAATCATGATTAACTCTTTAATCACATTGGCATGGCCATGCACTTTCCCTATCCATCCAAATCGAGGGGCCCAAAGATATCTCTCCTATTATCGAGTAGGAGCAAATTCCATCTTAATATCTTACACCTCAAGTCATGTTTCATGACATATCCGTCAGCTAACTTTATAACTTCCCTGTTACGGCGAAGCGTATGATAGCCCCAAAGTATACGATAGCACATGCTGAGAATCAATAAGGATTTCTGGTCGAAGGACTCGAGACTACACCCTGGTGGCACCTTTAAGATAACTATCTCAACAGTGTCTCGGAGCAGGTCTATCGAACCCCATGTTCTCTAACATGTGCCTACATTATTGATTTGATATCTTCATATCTATGGTATGTGAAACATGACCATCAATCAAAACATGTGTTGGTCAAATCACAATTGTTCCATATAATGATACGTGACAAGGTATCATTTAGAATAATATCATATTGACAATGTGTTTCACAATTAAGTGGTACTAAATGAACAAAGCAATGATTTATTCAAGGAACTCATAAGTAGTTTAACATAGACGTATGATACAATCATCTCACATGATCGCCTCTAGAGCATATCACCAACAACATCATGTTAAGAAAAAAGATTAGAACGGCTTGGTACGAAAATGCACACAAAAACTTGTATGGTAGAATACATGTTTTGAATTTTTGTTCCTTAAGAACATTGCATTGTTCTCGATTTGTTTGTCTCTTGCGACATTTTTATTTACCATGAATGGGTTGATAAAGCCTACATTGTAGATAGAATTTTTTTCTACACAGAAAGAAATTAGTTAGATTTGTGATTTAGTAGTATAAGTATGCACACGATGAATTTAATAAATAAGACACTTATAAAGTACAACAATCAACAAACACACGTTAACGTACGGTATCTTGCTGTTACGGGTTGTTGTAAATTGAACTGAAGTAGATCCACATAAGGCCATCCCAATGGGAAAAATGATCATGTTTGAAATGGGCGGTGAACATTTATGTGCCAATCCTCGACTCCCTCATGTACCATTCATGGAATTGCCGCAATTTGGCTGATAGTTTGGGCACCTCTTCAGGCCTCACAATGGTTCCCCAAACTTAAATCGCCATCTACATGGTGTTTCTTTGACCTCACTAAGTCTAGTGTCCACCATAAATTGTCATCTGCAAGTCCACATAGAATTGCAAATTCTTCGTTGTAGCCTTTCTCATCTTGCCCTCATAGTTTGATAGCAACTTTTGTGGTGCTACATATGATTTATCGAAAAAAACTTTTTCACTACATTATCGATTGGAACCAGCTTCTCAAGCTTTAGACATTTGAAGTGTGCAATTACACTTGCCCTCACTTTCTTTCTACCCTCCTTGGAAATTAGATTGTATAGCATTTTAGGTGGATCCGACTTCTTAGGTGGAGCTGACTCATTAGGTGGAGTCGACTTCCTAGGTGGACTTGACTTCATGGATTGGCTGGGCCTCTCCTTTGACGGGACTAACTTCATTGGTGAAGCTGATTTCTATTTACATGCTGGGAGTGGTGGAAGAGTATAGCTTGTTTTGGCCATCGACTTCTTCTATGGAGGTGCTGGTGAAGTTGGACTTGGTGTTCCTAGAGGATCTAAGTGCAAGAGGTCTCTTGGTGGAGTGGACACCTTGTTATCTTGAAATACTGTGTACCGCGTGCATCACAAAATGACACTGTGTACAACCTATCCAAGCTTGGTAACCCCTATTACCTCTAGGAATGTCGAGGTTAAGGTCCGCATATCCTTCACATACCTACTCTACCTCGACCTTAGAGTATCCCGATGGTATCTCACTACCATGCAAGACCTACCCCGGCTGTACTGGCAAAGCCATGGAATATGCCGCATTGAAGGAGATGTTGCATTCTACAATATGTAGCTCACACAAACGTCGTGTTATCCACGGGATGATGGCCCAAGTCTGCATCAGCGAACTCGGTAAAACTGCAGATGCTTTACTATGGCTGGCTGATGGCTAACCACACTTGTAGTCTTCTTTGCTTAGGCGTTATTGAAGGGAATATGCCCTAGATCAATCATGAGATGATTGTGTAATATGTCTTTGTTCATGTACTTTTCGATAACTAGCTTATCACGTTCCATGAATAATGGTCATGTAAGTTCCGGAAGGTGAAAGAAAACGACAAAGTGACACACACCCACTGGCAACACCGCAACGGAAGTGTTGCTCCAGTAACTTCCGTTTATCCCTCTGTACAAAAAGTGTGACATAACCCCCTGCTCGTGCGGGGAGAGGTGATTTGTTTGGATGCTGGTAGATCGCTCCGAGCGAGATGCTCGGGGGCTCCTAGGACCCCCCCTCGGGCTGAAGTGGAGAAGGCAAGCGCGCGGCGCGCGGCGAAGCTAGCCCCGCCCTGGGTTGCATCCGAGCATCGACAATGACCTGAGCCAGAAGAGACATCGAGCTTGGCTTGCGCCCTAGGGCGGGCCTGGGGGCTACTGTCGGTACACAAGGTACTGGGGTGCCCTCTCCACCTCCTCTAGAGGGGGTAGAAGACTGAGTCATCCAGGAGGATTGAGAGGACTGGGTCTAGTTCCGAGTGGACTGGCGGGCATGTGGGCCCCATCGCTCAGAACTGGACCGTGAGGCATAGCGCTCTCGGCAGGCGGGCAACTAGGCCCCTACGCCGAGAGCTCGTCTAGGACACGCGGCGCCGAGCAAGCACCGCGCCGGCCAGGACGCATGGCAGCTCGGCGGGCAGACGCGTGGCAGATCGGCGGGCAGGCGGGCGATCAGGCCCCGCGCCTTATCGGCGACCACATGAGCAGCTGGCAGGGCTGGCGGGACTCCGGGCCCCACCTGCCACCGATAGGACATGACGTGGAGCGGGACGTGCGTAGCAGGCTGCTACGACTACACGGCATTTAATGTATGCATGCCAGTACAGCGATCTTGTAATGTGCCAGATGTACCCTGTTTCTCTCTCCCCGGCGGTTTGGGCTGACCCACATGATATAAGGGGACCAAGCCACCGTGGGAAGGGGGGCTCTCTCCTCCCATCTTATTTCATTCTAAATACACACATAGAGCTAGAGCTCGAGCAGGACTAGGGCTATTACCCACATCGGGGGCCCGAACCTGAGTATATCACCTGTGTTCATGTTGTTCTTGGGGATTCGAGGGCGGATCGAGGTACGACAGCGCACACCCCACCACCGAACCTCTAAATCTGTCTTTCTAGCGACAAAATCGCCAAGAAAGGTCCTCGTATCCTTCACATACCTACTCTACCTCGACCTTAGAGTATCCCGATGGTATGTCACTACCATGCAAGACCTACCCCGGCTATACTGGCAAAGCAATGGAATATGCCGCATTGAAGGAGATGTTGCATTGTACAATATGTAGCTCACACAAACGTCGTGTCGTTAGCGAACCCGGTAAAACTGCAAATGCTTTACTACGGCTGGCTGATGGCTAACCGCACTTGTAGTATTACTTCTTTCTTAGGCGTGCTTCCATTGAACAATACCTATGTTGTTCTCGGGCTTTGTTTCTCTACCAACTTTTATTATAGGTGTCCTTTCCATGGAATCACACTAACACCTCATGTCCGTCCGAGGTGCTCACTATTTTTTAGGGTTTTGGTTAGCTCGTCATTCTCCCTATCTTGGTTGAAGGAACCTTCAGAAGATTGCGAGGGCTTCTACAAGCCTAGTGCCCTCTTCTTGCACCTTCTCGAAATACGACAAGCCACTGTCATCGCCAAGGTTTCTGTCGACTGGTAGCTAATCGGGGGTTACCGTCGGCAATAGATTTGTTTGGGGTTTTGCTCTAGGTCCAAGCTCAATGTTAACATGAGACAAGGGTTTATATAGGTTCAGGCCCTCAACTCAGATGTAACACCCTAGTCCTGTGCTCTGGAATTATGTTTGTATGAATATGCGTATGCGCGTGTCTGTGTATATATGTGTCCTCATCTACGGCCCCTATCCCTCCCTTTATATAGTGTAGGGGGGATAAGGTTACATGATCTTATCCGGTACATGATACCCAATTCTGTTATATCAGTGCATGACGTGCACCGACATTACGGGTACAAATCTCCTAATCATATGGAGCTAAACTCTATCCTCGGGACCATCCTTGGTGATCAAGTTACATGTAACCCGAGTGGTCTTCATTTCAATCCAACCGGCTTGGGTTGCCCCCCAATTGTTACCTCATGGGCCTTCTAGAGGATACCCGGGGCCCATGTAGTCCATAGTAGCCCCCGAGTGCTTTGCAATCGAGTCAGGTGTCTCGCCAACTGGTTTATTAGATGGCTCCTATAATATAAAAAGAGATTGTAAAGAACTCAAGAAATCTTAAGTCCGTGTGTTGAGAGCAACGCCTGATTCGGTAACACCGAAATCTCGGCTATCGGCCTACTTGGCACGTTACTCTACTGACGTATTCAGTCACTTGGCACCTATTCTCACTTTGTGAAAATAGTAAACGGTCCATCATGGAGCGCGCCTTAAGCCAGGCAATAACAGCTTCCGTCTTGCAGCTTACTGTGTGTTATGCTTTTAGAGTGTATATAGCATCAAACGCCCAGCCCTGGCTTGCACTTCCATCACTCGGCCCAACATGGGGCGCGTTTTTCAGCCGGGAGGTACCTGTCCCAACCAGAGAAGGCATCAGCTGGTGGCCACTTAAGGGCATACCGGTTGGATAAAGTTTGGCCGAGGCATTTGTATCCGGGTTGCGGTATACAAGTGGCGACCTATAAAGGGCATACCTTCGAAACAGTATCCCAGTTTCATCAACACCCAACCTTGAACATGCAAAGTTGGCTAGTGACCTAGCATGGGAATATGCCATGAAACAATTTTCAATGGGTGGCGCTTCTGATCATATTTCCTCAAGGGTGTACCATGGCCAAATCAGGCTCGATGTTAACATATCACCACCATTGGTGGCGTGTTGTTAAGAAAGCCTGTTAAGGGGTTGCCTTTGCTTAATCAAATTAGGTCCAAGAACATTTAGGGGAAGGCGAAGAGTTTTCACGCATTCTTGCCCAGCGGAAGCGTCACGCGCTGCCGCCGAGAAACATAACTGCACCCACTCCCGTCCCACCGTCATGATGTCTTCACTGTGTTCAGAATGGGTCGCGAGGGGCGTCTCTTCGTATTCCATTGTGTAGAAAAGAACCCAGATACAACGCATAGCGCTGCACCCAGTCTCCAATCTTTCTCCTTGTCCTTTCGCAAAACACCAAGTCTCATCTCCCCTCTCCTCTGCCACGATGGAGGGCTAAGGCGAAGAGATTGATGAATGGGCTGCGGTCGCCGCCGAACAAGCCGCCGCCGACACCGCTGCCAACGCCGTCCTGGAGGATCTCTGGAGGCAGTTCCACGAAGCAGCTGCGGAAATCAGCGTCGAGGAATTCATGGGGGTTCTGGTCCGTGGGTTTCGACAACTGTACCTAGTGCGCATCCAGTTGAAAGACGCAGTGGTTACTTCCCTGCTTGCAGACGGGTGGTACTAGGGGCGTTCCAAGTATCAGGTGCCTCATTAGCCTGGCCTGGGAAAGCAATCTTCTTCTTTTTTTCTTTTGATCCTTTGTTAGCCAGCGATTAGCCCTAGTGTGGACTATGTGGGCCCCGGGTATCCTCTAGAAGGCCCATAAGGGAGCAGATGGGGGGTGATCCAAGTCGGCCGAACAAGGATAGAGACCACTCGGGTTACACGCGCCTTGAGCTCCAAGGAAGGTCTCGAGGATATGATCTATCTCCACGTAATTAGGAGATCAACACATGCATGACATGTAACAGCATAACAGAATTAGCCGTCATATGCCATGTGCTATCCTGTAACACTATCTCCCCCTACACTATATAAAAGGAGGGGGTAGAGGCCATTGGCACGAGTAGTCATATACGACATATAGCATCATCTTGCATCCCGCATCTTGATCAAACATAATTCCAGAACACAGGAAGTAGGGTATTACCTCCTCCGTTGAGAGCCTGAACCTGTATAACCCTGTCTTGTGTTACCACCTAGCTTAGTTCTTGATTAGCTTCCCCTCGTACAAATTCATTTCCGACGGTAACTCCCAGTTAACCATCAGTCGACAATTGGCGCCAGGTACGGGGCAGCGTCAAGATCATCTCTCAAGTTAGATGGCTCCCTGGAGATCGCCGCACGTCACCATGAAGCTGGGGCAGACTCTTCGTTTCGGCACCCTGGACTTCATCGCTGACGTCGTCGGCAATCTTCACCTCTCTCCTCCCGGAGAGGTCTCTTCGCAAGAAGGCGCGCGCAATCAATGTGACCCATTGCCCTGTGGCTTGGAGAATTTAGCAAGCGCCTTCAATGGATTGACTCCCTCGCTGTTCGCCTTCGCACCTCTTCCCGAGGAAGATGAAAAAGGACTCGGCAGGCATAACCGCATGGGCGTGGATCATATTCCGCCCAGCATCAATTCAGTGCCTTCAGCTGGATTTCCCTCCGGACTCGAGAGCTTCGCTGCGGCCTCCGCACGAATCTTATCTGAGATTTGGTTAGGAGATAACCAGTCGGCGAGCATGACAAATCCACTCGGATCAGATCTAGCCCTGTTCGTGGGTGTCATCAATGCTGGCCAACCCATTGGACAGAGCGAACAAGTCAGCCTCTCTGTTTCTGACTCTGAGACTGATGAGAGCGCGGAGGTCCATAATTACCGGGAAGTTTTTTCCTTGGCGCAGGGGATCATCACTCTTCCTCCACGATTGTTGCATACGAGGAAACTGCCACTGACACAGCGAACCTGGATCCACGCCGAGTGGAGGATCAAGATCGCATACGTCAGCTTCGCGCCCGAGGCCGCGACGTCCAGAACGAACTTCGCGCGGCGAAGCTAAGGGACCAGGAGGTCTACACCACTCCCCAAGCAAACGTCATCCATTCGAAGACTCTTCTTGAGACCATTGCGCCGCAACTCCCAGAAGACAGCCCGTTCGCCCAGATCCTCGCTCGAGCGACGGCTATGGTGGAGATGGCTGCCATACAGCAAAACGAGGCAATCCCTGCTCCGACCGCTTTGGGCTATGGTGGAGATGGCTGCCACACAGCAAAACGAGGCAATCCCTGCTCCGACCGCTTCGGCTCACAGTCGTTCCACGCATAATCAGAACCGGGCTCGTGCCTCTGCAGCTGGCGATTCCCACCAATCGCCAGCCCACGATCTTCGACAAGACATTGAAGCCAAGCGGCGGGAGCGCAGTAACGGCGAGCGGAACTCACGTAGCCATCACAACCGTCGCATTGATGATCAAGCCGAGAGCACCGCCAGTCGCTGCGACCACCGTCATGAGAATCGCCAAGGCCCGTGGCGGAGCATCGCAGCAGATCCCCGAGGCGGAGGCGGCCACGACCTTTGGAGGGGATTCAGGCCTTCACCCCGGATCTTCGCCGAGTGGTTGTAACCTCAAAGGCATCGACAAGTTGGATGGCGAGAGGGACCCAAAGAACTGACTGCAGGTTTACACCTTAGCAGTCAGCGTGGCAGGGGGTGATCAGAACATCGTGGCAAATTACTTGCCAGTCGCTTTGACCCCAACCGCCCAGACCTGGCTAACGAGACTCCCGGAGAACTCGATCGAGTCTTGGGACGACCTCCAGGAGCAGTTCATCGCCAATTTCCAAGGGACCTATGAAAGGCCCGCGGGGAGATGGGAGATTGGACAGCTACACCGGCGCAAGAACGAGACTCTTCGTGAGTTCATCAAGCGCTTCACTAAGAAGAAGAACGAGATCCGGGACGTTTTGGAGCAAATTGTCATCGATGCCTTCTTCGCCGGATGCAAATCCGAGGAGTAATCTCAAGGCCATGTTCACAGTGGCGGACCAGGAGGCCGAAGCCGAGGAGGCCATAGCGAATCATCATGGTGGCAACGACGGAGGCCCCAAGAAGAAACTTAACGATGAGCAAGGCAAGCCCAAGGATAAGAAGCGGAAGGGGGACGAGATGGTCGCCAACATGGAGCGTAGTAGACCTAAGCCCCCTAACGGCAACGACTACAACAAAGTGATGGATTGGGCATGTCCCTTCCATCCTCGAGGAAAGCACTCTGCCAAAGACTGCCTCATTCTGCAAAAGTTTGCCGAGAACTCTAAGCAGCCGGCGGCAAAGGGCAATCAAGGCAAAAAACCCGATGGAGATTACCAGGACGTTGAGCGTGAGATCAACTACATATTCGGGGGCTCCGATGCGTACGAGTCCAAGCGGAAGCAAAAGCTTACCACTCGGAAGATCAACGCTATCATGCATGTGACCAAAAGCTTACCACTCGAGAGATCAACGCTATCATGCCTGTGACCCCAAAGTACTTGCGCTGGTCCGAGGTGCCCAACACCTTCGACCGATCGGACCACCCGGATCGGACCGATCGCCTTCCCTAGGAGGTATCCTCTGGTGCTGGATCCGGTTGTGCGAGGAAGAAAATTGAAGAGGGTTCTGGTAGATGGCTGGAGCGGGATTAATGTCCTTTTCGTTAAGACCTTGGACTAGATGAATATTCCCCGTTCCGAGCTACGGCAAGGATCATCTCCGTTCCACGGGGTAATCCACGGGACGTCTGCGATACCACTCGGACAGATCTCCCTGCCCGTTACGTTCGGGACTAAGGATAATTATCGGACCGAGAGTGTGAGTTTCGAAATGGCTGATTTCGAGACGGCATATCATGCCATCTTGGGAAGACCGGGGATTGCCAAATTCATGGCTGTTCCCAACTATATCTATCTCGTCTTAAAGATGTCAGGTCCCAATGGTGTAATCACCCTCCCTAGCGACGTAAAATAGTCCCTGCTCTGCGACAGCGAAAGCTGTGAGATGGCGCAGGCACTCGACTCATCTGCTGAGATGGAAAAGATCCGACTGGAGATTGCATCCCTTCAGGAGGAGAGGGACGTCCCCGCCAAAAAACAGGCCAAAACATCCATCCAAGCAGCCGAAGAAACCAAGAAGATTTTGTTGGAACCGTCTGATCCGGCCAAGACAGCCGTGATTGGGACATGGCTAGACAGCAAATAGGAAGACGCGCTCGTCACTTTCCTCCGGGCCAACTAGGATGTGTTCGCTTGGAAACCTTCGGACATGCCTGGTGTTCTGAGGGAGGCGATCGAGCACTCTCTCCACGTCGACGAAAAGGCGAAGCCAATCAAGCAGCGCCTACGAAGATTTGCTCTGGATCGGAAGGACGCCATACGGGAAGAAATCACCAAGTTGCTGGCTACTCGGTTCTTCAAGGAGGTGTATCATCCCGAGTGGCTTGCGAATCCGGTCCTGGTGCAGAAGAAGAACAAGACATGGCGGATGTGTGTCGACTACACCGACCTCAACAAAGTGTGTCCCAAGGATCCTTTTGGGCTCCCCGCATCGACCAAGTGGTGGATTCCACCGCGAGCTCTTACGCCGACAAGACGACTTTCAGTGGACAGCGGAAGCACAAGAAGCATTCAAAGATCTAAAGATGTTCCTCACCACGCATCCGGTGTTGGTCCCTCCCATGCCCCAGGAGCCCCTCTTACTCAACATCGGCGCCACGACTCACGTCATCAGCAGCGCTCTGATGGTCGAACGGGACGAGGAGGGCTCCCTCCAGAAGGTACAACGTCCGGTCTACTTCGTAAGCAAGGTATTGGGCGAATCTAAAACAAGGTACCCACAAGTACAAAAGCTTCTATATGCCGTGTTACTCACATCGCGGAAACTTAAGCATTATTTTCAAGAGCATAAAATTTCGGTGGTCATTTTTTCCCGCTTGAAGACATACTTCATAATCGGGAAGCCACTTGGAGGATTGCAAAGTGGGCAGTTGAACTTTGAGCCTTTGAAATAAAGTTCAGGTCTCGACTAGTTATCAAATCTCAAGCATTAGCCGATTTCGTCACGGAATGGACAGAGGCTTAGACCCCAGCAGCAAAGGAGAATCTCAGTACTGGACGATGTACTTTGATGGTTCCCTCATGCTCAGCAGCATGGGGGCTGGGATTTTGCTCATATCGTCGACTGGAAAGAAGCTACGCTACGTCCTTCAGATATTGTTTCCCGTCAGTACAAGGCACTCC
Source organism: Raddia distichophylla (assembly GCA_005191435.1). Taxonomy (NCBI): domain Eukaryota; kingdom Viridiplantae; phylum Streptophyta; class Magnoliopsida; order Poales; family Poaceae; genus Raddia; species Raddia distichophylla. The sequence goes on from SPJY01017441.1 coordinate 12,709, forward strand.
TCCATGGTGAAAGTGCATCTAGGCCCTAAGTGATTTTGGTGATTAATGAGTAACAATTATAGAGCTAATATTTCTATTGGAGAATTATGCACAGATGTTATACAGGTTAATTCCATGATGTACATGTTTACATGTGAAGTTGTACCCCTCAAAAGTGGATATGTTGCAAGAAGGCATCAAGACTAGTACTTATTTGTAAATCTTTATTTATTGAGTCATAGGGATACCGTACTATAAAGAGGGATGAAATGGAGAAGCTTATAAAGGTTCCTAAGTGCTCAAAATAGGTATCTCGAAGTTCGTGTGAGTTTTCTACCCAAAATACACCCTATACAGAACCTATGCCATCAGAACATCCGACGAGGGTCGACAACGAAGCAGCAGACGAGGTAGCGCGGATGGGATCCACTAGGGCGCAAGTCCCGACTTGTGTTTTCATCCAAGAACTGTGTGCGCCGTCTATCAAATTACCATCTGCACGGGAAGAAGATCAAGACAAGTTCGGTGGACTCAGCCTTACTTGGATTATCTTCTTCGTGATGAGCTGCCTGAGGATCGAAGCCTCGCCGAGTGCATTGCACGCCGAAGCAAAAGCTACAAGGTAGTCGGGTACGAGATTTTCAGAAAAAGCAGTTTCGGAGTACTAAGGCATTGCATATCCGTGCAAGAAGGCAGAGATCTAGTCAATGAAATACACTCGGGAGAATGTGGGCACCATACGGCGGCCAGCACTCTGGTAGGAAAAGCCTATCGACAAGGATTCTTCTGGCCGACTGCTGTCACCGACGCGGAAGACATAGTACGCAGGTGTGACGGGTGTCAATTCTTTGCACGGCAGATTCACATGCCGGCTCAGGATATCTGCAAACAGTTCCAATCTCTTGGCCTTTCGCTGTTTGGAATCTGGACATGGTGGGCCCCCTCAAGCGGGCGCAAGGCGGATTCACCCATCTCTTCGTCGCAATCGACAAGTTTACCAAATGGAATGAAGCCAAGCCGGTTGCTGTAATCACGGCGGCCAAAGCACGCGAGTTCTTCCGGAACATTGTTGTGCGTTTTGGCGTACCCAATCGCATCATCACCGATAATGGCGTTTAGTTCAAAAGCAGCGAATTTCAAGATTGGGGCGAGGAGCTGGGCATCAAGATCTGCTATGCCTCCGTGGCCCACTCAAGGAGCAATGGGCAGGTGGAGCGTGCCAATGGATTAGTGCTACAAGGGCTTAAAGTCAGAATCTTCGATCGCTTAATGCCGTACGCTACGCGCTGGGTTAAGGAGTTGCCTTCGGTGCTCTGGGGGCTGAGAACAACCCCAAGCCGAGCCACCGGGCAGACACCCTTTTTCCTAGTCTATGGCTCAGAGGCGGTCCTCCCGACTGAATTGAAGTTCTGGTCCCCCCGGGTCGCCGGTTTCGACGATAATCAGTTGGACGAAGCGAGATATGAAGACCTCGATCGGCTCGAGGAGGCCAGGGAAGCAACAATGATCCAGTCGGCAAAGTACCGACAGGGCCTGCGTCACTACCATCAGCGCAACGTACGGGGCCGTGAGTTCTCCAAGGGAGATCTGGCCCTCCGAAGAAATCAGAAGCACGAGCATGAACTCTCCCCACTCTGGGAAGACCCCTATATGATCGCTGAAGTGACCCGCCCGGGGGCTTACCGGCTACAGCGTGAAGACAGATCCGAAGTGCCTAACACCTGAAACATTAAGCAGCTACGTCGTTTTTACTCTAAAAGTCTTGTATTCAAGCAGTATGTAATTAGTTCCCTTTTCTGACTTGCTACTTAGCCGTAAACGACTAAGCAGTAAGTCGGGGGCTACACTAAATAGTGTGCGGAGTCAACCGCACCCTATCTTATCAATAAAAATTGTTTTCTCTTTACATCTGTTGATCGAATTCGGGTGTTATAAAAATTCTTGAGTAACGGCGCTGGTACATGCCATTCAGCTACTCCGTTGGTGCACGGGGAGAAAGCCAAGTGCTACTTCCCAACGCTCGGGGGCTGGACCACTCGGCAGACGCGTTCATGAAAAAGGATAAATCTAAGTGCCCGGATAAATAAGATTACAGATATTGAGGATCAATTAAGCGTTTACATCTACAAATCCAATTGTCTAACTATATGGGTGGCAGTCGGGCGAACTTCCTCCAGTAGGACGCAGGCCTTCTCCTCGGTACATGCAAATCCTTCCTTCACAGCCTCGATGTCTAGGCGAGGGAAGTTCGACTTTGCAATCGCGAGGCCTTGGCTGGTGCATGTCGTTGCTGCCTCCTGTGTGAAGACCTTAATGCACGCAGGGATATCATCGAGGCGGGCCTCTAGGATGTCAGCATCCAATGGCAGCTCTTCTTCGGGATAAAGGTACCAGAGCGTTGGAGCTATCTTCGTCAGAGTGCGGTTCTGACGCTTGTGGGCAGACTTCACTTTATCATCCAGAACTTGGAATTGTGCCCTGGTCTTCTCCCAATACTCTGCGCAATCAGTCGGGCGTCATAAATTAGTCGGACTTCAGTAGGGCTGAGACAGGGAGAGTCAATGGTGAAAGTTACCTTCCAGCTCTTTAGCCGATTGCTCGGCCTGAGTGTTGGTTCGGAAGACTTCTTCCTCCAGGGCCTTCTGCCTCGCCTCCAGCGCTACATTTAAAAGCGGGTTTCAAGGATTATCATCTAAGGAGCATTCTTTTTAAAGGTTTAGCATTGTTCGGGATCTATACCTCGGATCGTGTTGGACTCTTCCACGTGGCGGAATCGAAGTTCAGTGACTTCTTGTTGGAGCTCTTCGATCCGGCCGTGGTATTGCGACTTGACGGCATATAGTGCGTTGTCATATTCGTCGCGGGTCTTTAGTTCACCCACTGTTTTATCCATGCATACGGACTTCTGCATCGACCTCTCTTTCATGCGCTGCGTGGAGATGGGAGGAAGATTAGCAGGATTCCTTTATGTGAAGCGAGGATTCAAGGCATGAAAGGGTGTTACCTTGAATATTTCGGCTTAAGCTATAGCCATATTGTCCAGCAATTCCCATTCTTCGGCCTCTTGCCCGTCGTCGACCTCGCAGCCCACCATCTCCTTCCTCCACTTCAGTCAGAGGGGTGGAGCGTGAGCTTTGGCGGAAGGACGAGGAATGTCCTCAATTTCTGGTTCTGAGGTCCCTAGAGCCGGAGCTGGGATTTTCCCCTTCGCCGGCGAGGATCGGCGAGTGGCAGAAGATGGATCGGGGTCTTGGCGATGCGTGGCATGACCAGTCGGGTCCTCTGCTGTTTGGGGCTCAGCTTGGCGATCGGACTTCGGTGGCGCTGAAGCTGGCGCCACGCCGCCATGTGAGCTTGGCGGATCGTCATCATCATCGACGGGTTTTCTGAAAGCAATTGAAGACTTTTCAAGACACAGATTCATTACATGTCGTGAAGAGAGAACATCGTGAGGGAATACCTTTGCGACGACATCAAAAACTTAAATCTGAATCGGACGCCCGAACCACTCAGGCCAGTGCCGGGAGGTTTCTCCGCCCCTGACGCGGCTGCTTGGCCGGCGGATTGGGAAGACGGAGAGCTCGGAGGCTGCTTGGTCGGAGCCGAAGACGGCCTTGGAGCTAAGCGGCGTCGGCACAAGAGCGGAACGTTATCCTCATCGTCATCGTCTTCGTCCGAGTCCCCTGAAGCGACCCCCCTTGCCTTTCTTGGCCGGAGGAGCACTAGCCGAGTCCCCCGCGGGACGCTAGTGCGGTGCCTCTTTGTGGTGAGGAGCTTCTGGGGCTGTATGCGTGGAGAAGAAAGCCTCGCGTCCCTGCGTATGAATCAGGTTAGAATCAATTTCAGTATCGTCCCAAGAACCACGGTTGAGTTGAGAAGGATATTGCCCTTACAGCTGGTGGAGGGTATGACAGGCGATACACCGTCGGGCAGTCTGTGTGGACTATCTCAGAGCCAGGAGCGAACAGCCCAGTTACTCGGCTGGCTATGTCCTTCTGCGAGAGTGGGTCCCCAGTTTCCCGAGTGGCGTCTTCTGGCCCCGAGTACTCGAAGGCGAGATGCACCCTCTCCTTGATGGGTTGGACATGGCGTTGAGTGTAGTTCCAAACTACGCCGATGCCAGTCAGCCCGGCGTTCGTTGCTCTCTGGAGAAGAACAAGAAGTTCCTTCACTTGGCTTCCTTCGCCATCGGCGAGAGGAGAAGACCAGGAGGGATGGACTGTGGGGCACTCGCCGGAGCAGGAAGGGAGGGCTGGAGGAGAGTTGGCGCAGTAAAACCATTCTGAGTGCCAACCCTTGTTGGAGGTTCTCAAAGGAAGATCATAATAATATTTCCAAGCCCCTTCCCGCAATTGAAATCCCGTGCCGCCGGCGGCCTTGGGAAAGTTATTGTTGGGGAAAGGCTTGAGAAGGTAAAGATATCTAAAGAGGTCGAAATGAGGAGCGATCCCCATATACGCCTCACAAATATGGACAAAAATCACGATTTGGAAGACAGAATTCGGGTTCAAGTGCGAAACTTTGATCCCATAAAAACGCAGCAATCCCCGGAAGAAAGGATAGCAAGGAAGGCCGAAGCCGCGGAAGAAGAAAGATTCAAAGACCACTACCTCGTCGGAGCGAGGGGTGGGGTAGCATTCGCCGGCGGCGGCGCGCCAAGACGCAAACTCCTCCGTGGGAAGCACGCCGATGGAGACCAACTTCTGTAGCCTCCGTTCGGTCGTGATGGATTTCATCCACTCCTTCCCGCTCTTGGTAGCCTTTGGGGCGGCGGGAGATGGTGAAGCCATTGCGATCGGAGACGGTGGCGGCGGAGGTGGCAACGGAGAAGAACCCTAGCGGCGGAGTTCGCTGGGAGAGACTAACAGACTGGCGCGAAAAGTGAGCGAGGTGAACCAATTTCGTTCTCCTGTTCCTAACTTATCGCAACAGGCAGCGTTTCGCATTCTGGGCTGGGCCTTAGTCTAGCGCTGGATGTGGCCTTGTCGGGGAGGGCATGGATAACCACTCGGCTGGCCGAGTGATTCCCTCCGAGAGGTTCGCGTTAAGCGCTGAGTGCCGGCTCGGGAGCGGGCGGTCTTAACTACTCGGATGAAGTAATGTTGCGGATTCAAGGTCAAGATGAGAAGAAGCAATGTCGCAGAATCAAGATCAAAGCAATATTAAAGCGAAGAGAAGAGCATGTGGATTCCCAAAAGTTTTTCATTAAAAGATGGCTCTTAGGCCTAATTACATTTCCCGCGGCGTAGCACATCGAGCTAGGACTGGTCGCTAGCTCGCGGGGATACGGAAGAAAGATAAATCACTCCCTCGATGGCCACTTCACATCGAGGATGGAGGAGACGAGAGCATCCTTCAATGGAGTGCGCACCGCGTAGAGTCACGGATGGCCGCTGACAAGGATTCTGATGGCCCTTTGAGCGGTCTGCTCTGCGAAGTCCTCCCGCCAGCGTCGCCATTCGGCCTCTACGGCGGCCGTCGCTGCGGCAAGGCGGGCATGTTGCTCAGCGCAAGTGGTTGCCCAAGGATCGGCCCAAGGATTCGCCATCGCTCTCAAGGGGGAGAAGGTGGAGTTTCTGGGTTTTGCTGGAAGAAGAGGAAGACTCGAA
>SPJY01017448.1:0-20212 GCA_005191435.1 Raddia distichophylla
CGCCATTATCATCTTCATCTTCATCTGCAGCATGTTTGCACCAATGGAGACGGTTTAGATAATGCTGAAACGTCTCATCTTCTTTGAGCTTGTCCTCTATCTCCATTCATACAGCACTTAAAAAAGTTCCATGGATTAACCGTTTGTTAAAACATATTGTGTAATTTAGGATGCCAAAGGATGATGCCTGGCAAGAAGTGTTTCCATATACCGTCGAACCTGACATAACAAAGCACCCATCTAGTAACGGAATTGGAGTAACAACCCCATGTGAAAAAAGACATAATAACCTTTGTATCACGTGCAATCCTTGGTGCCTCAATATATTTTTTAAGCATCAGGCGCACACGATCTATTTTGTCTGCAGTAGGCCTATTGTCTTGAGTCGCCTCATCTTCACTCGGCTTGCCAATGCAAGCTCTGGAAATCGTATTCACCTGGCTTAAAGTAAACAACAGCGTATATAAAGTAAAATCACTCGGTCGTAGATAAAGTAAAAGCAGCGTATATAATGTAAAATGTCATATCTCTTTATCTGGCGTAAGAGCATTCAAATCAGATTGCTCCATTAAGTGTATCAATGGAGTATCAGATCTGACGTTCCAAGTTCGTTGCTTGTAATCAATGTAAATGAGCTGATAAAGCATATAGTGGCTAAGAGAAAAATTAAAGGGAAAGAAAAACCAATTAGATAAAAAACATAACCTACATGCAAAATATGTACACACCCATGCATATTAATTGCATTTTTCTCTCGAAACGCTTTGATCCTAGAAATTACTTATTTAGGAACAAATTTGCTCCAATCAAAATCTTTAATTTTATCAACATGTCGAATTGTTGTTACATAGTCTCGATTGATTATGGCCTTATTTGTTGGTGCTAGATAAAAAGATAAGGTAAGAAGAATGAAATGTCGATAAAATGAATATCTGTCTTGCACACCCTTCAGACCCTTCCGCATTGTAGAGGCAACTAGCCCTTTGCCTTTGTCAACATCGGTGAACTGACGCTTTAGTTCCAACAGTTCTTTATTTTTTTTTGTTATCCATTATTCTTTTAGGCTGAATTACATTACAACCCTGGGGAAGCCCCAAAAGCCTGGGAACCGAGGCTTCGATGTTGAAAGACTCACCCCCAAGCTTCGAAGCACCTTCTTTGAGGTCCACCTTACTGACTAACTACAAAGTCAGTCTTTGTGGAAGACTCTTATCCATATAGGGCTTCATTCAGAGAAGATTGTCGAACTGCATATCCATTACAAATTGTCTCTGATCATCGAAAGCAATGGTCATAAGTTCGGTCATATAATACAAGTTAAGTTGGGTTCTTCCCATTTTTACATATTCTACCATGCCTACAAATCAAAGATGACAGTCATGGTTGCGTGCGTGTGTGAGCCTATAAAGGCACCTGTAATCAGAGTTAAGCATTAAGAAGAATACAAGAGAAAAGCGGCAGTTTGTGTGCCGGCCAAAAGCTTCTGCGTGTGCTCTTCTCCACTGTGTTCGTGTGAGTTCCTACCGCTATGAGTGCCACAACGGCTGATATATCAAAATTATCAGTCTTCTTCATAAGCTGTACGAGGATGGTGTGTATGGTTTCTTCTTGGTACGATGGCGAGTAGTACGGCAAGGAGTCACTGACGATGTAGCTTTTGTTTTGTCCTGTTCTTTTGCAGGCTTTTCGTTTTTGACAGCCTGTGTTGGAACCTCAGGAACATCAGCTTTTTGCCCATCACTGTGTGAGGATGTCCAGGATTGCTAACTTGTTGTGTGCCTGCATGTGAAGGACAATCGATGATGGCTGAGGGGTGGACGGGATTAGGTAATATATTGCAAAACAATTGTAATAGCGTATATTATATATTATATTGCATTAATAGCAATTCAGAATCTTGCTATGGAAACAATGCTTTAAAAAGATTTTGTATCGGTACTGTACCTTCTCCCACCCCAGAAGGATCCTCAGGAGAAGACTGAAACTGATCCTCAACCAGCTCAGCCGTATCAGCAGGAAGGGTGACAGTCTGCACATCCTTCATGCCCATGTTGGCCTGCACAGGAGCTGCATCCTGCTGAGGACCAACTGGGCACTGGCTCTCTAGTTTCTCCTCTAGCGAGAGCGGCTCTGATCCATCTTCAGAGTGCGCTGTACAGGAGTAGTCAATGATCAATATGTTAGTCTTGTCTGCTGGCCAATGAACTTTGAAAATTCTTCAGAAAATTCGCTATGGAAACAATGCTGCCAAAAGATTTTGTATCGGTACTGTACCTTCTCCAACCACAGAAGGATCCTCAAGAGCAGACTAAAACTGATCCTCAACCAGCAGGAAGGGTGGCAGTTTGCACATCCTTCATGCCCACATTGGCCTGCGCAGAAGCTGCATCCTGCTGAGGACCAACTGGGCACTGGCTCTCTAGTTGTCCCTCTAGCGAGAGCGGCTCTGATCCATCTTCAGAGTGCGCTGTACAGGAGTAGTCAATGATCAACGTGTTAGTCTTGTTTCCGGGCCAATGCAAGCCCTGAAATCCTTCAGAAAGTTCCATAGACTGACCATTTGTTAAAATATACTCTACCATTTCAGATGCCAAAGGATGAAGTAAGGCAAGAAGTGTTTTCGTATGTCGTTGAACCTGACATAACAAAGCATCCATCTAGTGACGGAATTGGGGTAGTAACCCCTTGTGGAAAAAAATACATACAACCACTGACCTTTGGATCACGTGTAGTCCTTGGATCCTCAATATATCTTTTAAGCCTCCTGCACACACCATCTATTTTATCTGTAGCAGGCTCATTGTTATCTGCATCTTCAGTCACCTCATCTTTAGTTACCTCATCTTCACTCAGATTGTTAGGAGTAATTACCTAGGTCGCAGATAAGTTAACAATAGGGATAAAAGTAATAGGTCGGAGATAAAGTAGCAGCAGGGTATGTAACATGTCATTTAAAAGTAACAACAGGAAAAAATGTAACATGTCGGAGATATAATAATAGCATACCTCTTCATCTGGCATGAGAGCATTCAAATTAGATTGCTCCATTAAGTGTATCAATGGAGTATTAGATCTGACATTCCAAATTCCTTGTTTGTAATCAAAATAAATGAGCTGATAAAGGATAAAGTAGTTAACAGCAAAATAAAGAGAAAGGATAACCAATTAGATAAAAAGGGAGCTAGTAACTTACATGCAAGATGTGCACACACTCGTGCATATATCCTGATCTTTTCTCTCGAAATTCTTTGATCCCAGTAATTAGATATTCAGCTACAAATTTGCTCCAATCAAAGTCTTTAATTTTCTCTACACATTTAATTATTCTTAAATAGTCTCGATTGATTGTATTCGTATTGTTTGATGCTAGATAAAAAAAGGCAAGAAGAATGAAAGATTACCAAAATAAATCTTTATCTTCCATACCCTTCAGACCCTCTAGCATTTCAGAGGCAAGTAGCTCTTTGCTTTTACAACCATCAGTGAACCGATGCTTTAGTTCCAATAGTTCATCGTCTTCTTCGTTATCAAAGATTCTTGTAGGCTGAATTTTTATATCCCTCTAGGGAAGCCTTAGAAACCTGGGAACCGATGCTTCGATGTTCAAAGACGCTTCCCCAACTATCAAAGCACCATCTTTGAGGTCCACTTTACTGACTAACCACGAAGTTAGGTTTTTTACAAACTTATTATCCCTGTAGGACTTCATTGAGAGAAAACTCTCGAACCGGATATCCATTACAAATGTAATCTGAATTTCGAAAAAAAATTTGTCACAAGTTTGGCCATACAATGCAAGTGGCATTGGGTTCTTCCATTTTGACATATTCTGTCATGCCTACAAAATAAGGATGACAACCATTTTATGATATGATTAATTCTTTCTATGATTATCATATGTACAACTAAAGGACATGTCATCACACACTGATACAAATCTTAAAAAGACGACATCAAGGCAATCACAACCAAGATTGTACACAGGCTAAGGACGCGATTAATGATGGATAGAATCAATGATCATCAAATATTTTGAAGCAGCAGTAATATAACACTGCAGATTGTACAAAGATATATTTAATAGTTTCAGTTCGTCCTATTTGCGACACTTAACTGACATCTACCAAGCAGAGAACAAAGCAGAGAATATTCTCAGACTAATTATCATATGCACAACTAAAGAACAAATAGTCTTGTCATCGCTCTGCGGTTAGGAAGTCCATTACATTCAAAAAGGTTAGTTTTTACTAAGGTTTAAAACTTCAGTAAAACTTCGGACATTTGGTTATAAAAGTTGATTACTCTGGATTTTCAACAATAAACTCACATATAAAGGTTGATTACTCTGCAGAAAGTAACTTGGTACTTCTTGAAACTGCAGGTATCCATTTCATTCTTGATGACATGCCCTTTAGTTGTGCATATGATAATTAGTCTGAGAATGTTGTCTGCTTTGTTCTCTGCTTGGCAGATGTCAGTTAAGGGTCGTAAATGGAACGAACTGAAACTATTAAATATATCTTTGTACAATCTGCAGTGTTATATTACTGCTGCTTCAAAATTATTTGATGATCATGGATTCTATCCATCATTAATCGCGTCCTTAGCCTGTGTACAATCATGGTTCTGATCTGCGTTGTTGTCTTTTTTAGAGTTGCATCAGTATGTGATGACATGTACATATGATAATCATAGAAAGAATTAATCATATAATGAAATGGTTGTCATATTTGTTTTGTAGGCATGGCAGAATATGTCAAAATGGAAGAACCCAATGTCACTTGTATTGTATGACCAAACTTGTGACGAAAAAAATTTCCAAAGTTCAGAAAACATTTGTAATGGAAATCTGGTTCGAGAGCTTTCTCTCAATGAAGCCCTACAGGGATAATAAACTTCCAAAAAACCTGACTTGGTAGTTAGTTAGTAAAGTGGACCTCAAAGATGGTGCTTTTATGCTTGGGGATGCGTCTTTGAACATCGAAGCATCGGTTCCTGGACATCTGGGGCTTCCTCAGTGCGGTATAAAAATTCAGCCTAAAAGAATCTTTGATGATGAAGAAGATGATGAACTATTGGAACTAAAGCATCGGTTCACCGATGGTGGCAAAGGCAAAGGGCTACTTGCCTTTGAAATGCTGGAGGGTCCGAAGGGTGTGGAAGACAAAGATTTATTTTCAATCTTTCATTCTTCTTGCCTTATGATTTTATCTAGCACCAAATAATACCAACACAATCAATCGAGACTATTTAAGAACAATTAAATGTGTAGATAAAATTAAAGACTTTGATTGGAGCAAATTTGTAGCTGAATATCTAATTACTGAGATTAAAGAATTTCGAGAGAAAAGATCAGGATATATGCACGGGTGTGTACACATCTAGCACGTAAGTTACTTGCTCCCTTTTTATCTAATTGGTTGTCCTAACTACTATATCCTTTATCAGCTCATTTATGATTACAAGCAAGGAAATTGGAATGTCAAACCTAATACTCCATTGATACACTTAATGGAGCAAGCTGATTTGAATGCTCTTATGCCAGATGAAGAGGTATGCTATTACTGTATCTCCGACATGTTACATTTTTCCCTGCTGTTACTTTTAAATGACATGTGATATAATCTGCTGCTACTTTATCTCCGACCTGTTACCTTTATCCCTGCTGTTACCTTATTTGCGACCTAGGTAATTACTCCTGCCAATCTGAGTGAAGATGAGGTAACTGAAGATGAAGTGACTGAAGATGCAGATCACAATGAGCCTGCTGCAGATAAAATAGATGGTGTGTGCAGGAGGCTTAAAAGATATATTGAGGATCCAAGGACTACACGTGATACAAAGGTCAGTGGTTTTATGTTTTTTTTCCACAAGGGGTTGCTACCCCAATTTTGTTACTAGATGGATGCTTTGTTATGTCAGGTTCAACGGTATACGGAAACACTTCTTGCCGGGCTTCATCCTTTGGCATCTGAAATTGTAGAGTATGTTTTAACAAACGGTCAGTCTATGGAACTTTATGAAGGATTTTCAGGGCTTGCATTGGCCAGGAAACAAGATTAACATGTTGATCATTGACTACTCCTGTACAGCGCACTCTGAAGATGGATCAGAGCCGCTCTCGCTAGAGGGGCAACTAGAGAGCCAGTGCCCAGTTGGTCCTCAGCAGGATGCAGCTTCTGCGCAGGCCAATGTGGGCATGAAGGATGTGCAGATTGCCACCCTTACTGCTGATACGGCTGAGCTGGTTGAGAATCAGTTTCAGTCTGCTCTTGAGGATCCTTCTGTGGTTGGAGAAGGTACAGTATCGATACAAAATCTTTTTGAAGCATTGATTCTATAGCGAATTTTCTGAAGAATTTTCAAGGCTTGCATTGGCCAGCAGACAAGACTAACATATTGATCATTGACTACTCCTGTACAGTGCACTCTGAAGATGGATCAGAGTCGCTCTCGCTAAAGGAGCAACTAGAGAGCCAGTGCCTAGTTGGTCCTCAGTAGGATGCAGCTCCTGCGCAGGCCAACATGGGCATGAAGGATGTGCAGACTGCCAGCCTTCCTGCTGATACGGCTGAGCTGGTTGAGGATCAGTTTCAGTCTGCTCCTGAGGATCCTTCTGGGGTGGGAGAAGGTACAGTACCAATACAAAATCTTTTTGAAGCATTGTTTCCATAGCAAGATTCCGAATTGCTTTTAATGCAATATAATATATAATATACGCTATTACTATTGTTTTGCAATATATTACCTAATCCCGTCCACCCCTCAGCCATCATCGATTGTCCCTTCACATGCAGGCACACAACAAGTTAGCAATCATGGGACATCCTCACACAGTGATGGGCTAAAAGCTGATGTTCCTGAGGTTCCAACACAGGATGTCAAAAGCGGAAAGCCTGCAAAAGAACAGGACAAAACAAAAGCTACATCGTCAGAAACTCCTCGCCGTACTACTCGCCATCGTATCAAGAAGAAACCATACACACCACCCTCGTACAGTTTATGAAGAAGAATGATAATTTTTGATATATCAGCCGTTGTGGCATTCATAGCTGTAGGAACTCACACGAAAACAGTGGAGAAGAGCACACGCAGAGGCTTTGGCCGGCACACAAACTGCCGCTTTTCTCTTGTATTCTTCTTAATGCTTAACTCTGATTACAGGTGCCTTTATAGGCTAACACATACACGCAACCATGACTATCATCTTTGATTTGTAGGCATGGCAGAATGTGTAAAAATGGGAAGAACCCAACTTAACTTGTATTACATGACAGAACTTATGACCAGTGCTTCCGATGATCAGAGACCATTTGTAATGGATATACAATCTTCTCTGAATGAAGCCCTATATGGATAAGAGTCTTCCACAAAGACTGACTTCGTAGTTAGTCAGTAAGGTGGACCTCAAAGAAGGTGCTTTGAAGCGTGGGGGTGAGTCTTTCAACATCGAAGCCTTGGTTCCCAGGCTTTTGGGGCTTCCCCAGGGTTGTAATGTAATTCAGCCTAGAAGAATAAGGGATAACGAAAAAAATGAAGAACTGTTGGAACTAAAGCGTCAGTTCACCGATGTTGACAAAGGCAAAGGGCTAGTTGCCTCTACAATGCTGAAGGATCTGAAGGGTGTGCAAGACAGATATTCATTTTGTCAACATTTCATTCTTCTTGCCTTATCTTTTTATCTAGCACCAACAAATAATGCCATAATCAATCGAGACTATGTAACAACAATTCGATATGTTGATAAAATTAAAGATTTTGATTGGAGCAAATTTGTTCCTGAATATCTAATTTCTGGGATCAAAGCGTTTCGAGAGAAAAATGCAATTAATATGCATGGGTGTGTACATATTTTGCATGTAGGTTATGTTTTTTTTATCTAATTGGTTTTTCTTTCCCTTTAATTTTTCTCTTAACAAGTATATGCTTTATCAGCTCATTTACTTTGATTACAAGCGACGAACTTGGAACGTCAGATCTGATACTCCATTGATACACTTAATGGTGCAATCTGATTTGAATGCTCTTACGCCAGATGAATAGATATGACATTTTACATTATATACGCTGCTTTTACTTTATCTACGACCGAGTGATTTTACTTTATATACGCTGTTGTTTACTTTAAGCCAGGTGAATACGGTTTCCAGGGCTTGCATTGGCAATCCGAGTGAAGATGAGGCGACTCAAGACAATAGGCCTGTTGCAGACAAAATAGATCGTGTGCGCATGATGCTTAAAAAATATATTGAGGCACCAAGGATTGCACGTGATACAAAGGTCAGTATGTCTTTTTTTCATATGGGGTTGCTACTCCAATTCCGTTACTAGATGAATGTTTTGTTATGTCAGGTTCGACGGTATATGGAAACACTTTTTGCCAGGCTTCATCCTTTGGCATCCTAAATTACACAATATGTTTTAACAAACGGTTAATCCATGGAACTTTTTTAAGTGCTGTATGAATGGAGATAGAGGACAAGCTCAAAGAAGATGAGACGTTTCAGCATTATCTAAACCGTCTCCATTGGTGCAAACATGCTGCAGATGAAGATGAAGATGATAATGGCGAAGGCCGTTGGCGCAAACATGTTGCAGATGAAGATGATAATGGTGACATGCTCAGAGAAGGTGTAGAGGACAAGCTCAAAGAAGATGAGACGTTTCAGCATTATCTAAACCGTCTCTGTTGGCGCAAACATGTTGGAGATGAAGATGAAGATGATAATGGTGAAGGTGTAGAGGACGTGCTCAAAAAAGATGGAGAGACAGGTAATCTGGCCTGGAGGGGCCAATCTGTACTCTACTTTTTAAACTGCTGTGATTCGTGAGTGACATTTATTAATTTCTAATTAACGCAGACAACTCTGGGTCCAATGTTGCATTGCACAATAATGACCATCATGTGGACATGCCCAGTCCAGTGACGCCCAAACATGATGTTATGCTCCGTGGCCTTTGGCCCATCCTTTGGCCCGGCCCACTCGTGGGCTTAAGAGACCCAGAGAGAGAGGGAGTCCCGTACTCCTCTCTCCCCCTCCTGCTGGCCGCCGCCTCCCAGCCAGCACCGTCTCCCATAGCCACCACTGCCGCCCCTTCTAGCCAGTGCCGCCGCCTCGAGCCTCCGTCGTCCTGTCTTCGGCCAGGAGCAAGGAAGGGAAGGAGTAGAGGAAGGAGAAGGGAGGGGAAGAGGAAGGTAAGATAGATGAGTTAGGGTTTGAGATTGTGTCTCGATTCTTATTGATTTGTTTAAGGGTGATGAAATTGTTTATTTTCCCATGATCTTCACCTGAACAGATGCTAATTTTCGTGATTAATAGGAGTGAATCCTGTTAGGTGAGGGTTTATTAGATCGATTTCTACAGCAGCACACTTATTCCTTAAATTGGTTTAAATCTGTTTGGAATTAGACTTCGGCCATATTACGGAAGTTGTAGGTACCGAAATTATCTTTCCGTAGAGCCCAAGAACGCGAATTTTGGACTTACGGTTTGGTCGTTATGGTCGTTTTAAGCTGCTGTCCAGATTGTAGGATGTTTGTGCAGGTTTGAATCTACCTCCGCAAGGAAAATGATTCATCTAGTGAAGATCGGTGAGTGCTTTTGTGCAACGCCGGAAGGGGATTATGGTCTTTGTGATCCGGGCTTTTGTGCCTTTCCAATAGTGAGTAGGATCTCCCTTCAAGGATCCGAACATCGGCAAACAAAAAAATCGTTGTGTCTCTTCTCTCCCTTTGAGTATTTGATTCCTTACGTGTATTTATCCTTTTCTGATTTAGTTCTACTGTTGTTTTGGACTTTATTTGAATATATTTGAGTAGAACTGAACTTGGTCTTGTGAGAAATCAATTAGGTTGCAGGTACACGTGTTTTTTCAGGTGTGGGCAGAACCAACCCCATCGGAACATCCGACGTGGTGGTTGTTGGACTGGATCAGAACATCCGGTCTCCACCGGAATATCCGAAGCTCCTGGTTCTGATTTGAGTTTTTAAATTTCGTAAATTTGTTTATTCGCCTATTCACCCCCCCTCTAGGCGGCATATCGATCCTTTCAATGATAATTGGCGCTCTATCCTAAGACCTAATCCCCATTGCATTCTTATCCATATGTGTTTAAAAACTATTTTTAGTCAATGCCTGATTCCATTTATCAACTAGATGAATCATGGAATCCCTCTAGTTTTGTCCATATTGTAGAACATCTTGCTAGCCATGCCCCCCGGTTGGGCTGGTTCTACTCTCCTTGGAGATATGGCCATACGTGTAAACAGGGGCCAGTGGCCACCCTACCACAAAATTTAACATTTTTTCAAATTTATTTATTATTTATTTCATGTTGATGAAAATCGATGATCTAACTAGTTGTGGAGCCTCCAATAAGGTTGAGATTTTAAAAAATGAAATAAATAGTTAAGAAGAGGACTAGTTTGAGTCCAATAAGGAGCCTTCAATAAGGCTGTGAGATTTCAATGAGACAAATAAGAAGACGGTTCAGATTAATAGTTTGAGTCTTGATTTTCGCAAACCTAGTGCAAAGCACATAGGGATTAGTGCTTTGGGAAGCACCAAAGCAAGACTCTTTCTCTATAACAAGAAAAATGATATTGTTTTAGAGATCCATTTTGTAATCATACTTTTTTTAGAAATATGTCTTGTAACACTTTGTAACTCTTGACTTTTTTCGTAGGAACTTGAATTTGTACCTGAGGCACAAACCAATTCACGGAAAGGAGTATGTTATACTGCAGGTATCACAAGCTTTTCCGAGAGAGACTGTTGTGCCAGCAGTTTTCAAGCTCTCGATATATAACCAGACTAATGGAAGGCATGTTGAGAAAAAAGGTATAATAGCAAATATTTTGATTAGAAAAAAATCTTAGTAGTTTCACTTTTGAACGACAGAAAGCAATACTTGTAATTTTCTTGGCAAACATTCTTGCTCTTAAGCATTTCTCTAACAAACATTCCACATCTTAAGTGTCGCAGTGTTAGTTATTCTGACTATTTATCTTAGGCTACCAGTTTCTTGTAAACAAACTAGCAAATAAGGCACTATGATTTTCGTTGCTCTTTACCGCTCAAAACTTTGCTGCTCCTTTTTTAGAGCAGGAAAAAAAGAAGAGCTCAAAAAATCATTGCGATATTTCCGAGAGTATTATGATTTTTGTTGCTATCCTACTGTTGTAACCCACTAATGCCTTCCATTTGCTGCACAGTGAGCCACTGTTTCGAGATTTAAGCCATAGGTCACCACAGACGTACATGATTCCCCTGAAAAAACTGGTGGATCCAACTTCTGGATTTGTCATTGATGATAGCTGCATTTTTGGTGTGGAGCTCATCAAAGGTAGTGCTATGGAAACAACGGATGCTACATCTGAAAGCATGTTTATCCAGAAGAGGAACACTGTTATGCTCCGTGGCCTTTGGCCCATCCTTTGGCCCAGCCCACCCGTGGGCTTAAGAGACCCAGAGAGAGAGGGAGTCCCGTACTCCTCTCTCCCCCTCCTGCTGGCATCCTTTGGCCTGGCCCACTCGTGGGCTTAAGAGACCCAGAGAGAGAGGGAGTCCCGTACTCCTCTCTCCCCCTCCTGCTGGCTGCCGCCTCCCAGCCAGCGCCGTCTCCCATAGCCACCACTGCCGCCCCTTCTGGCCAGTGCCGCCGCCTCGAGCCTCCGTCGTCCTGTCTTCGGCCAGGAGCAAGGAAGGGAAGGAGTAGAGGAAGGAGAAGGGAGGGGAAGAGGAAGGTAAGATAGATGAGTTAGGGTTTGAGATTGTGTCTCGATTCTTATTGATTTGTTTAAGGGTGATGAAGTTGTTTATTTTCCCATGATCTTCACCTGAACAGATGCTAATTTTCGTGATTAATAGGAGTGAACCTGTTAGGTGAGGGTTTATTAGATCGATTTCTACAGCAGCACGCTTATTCCTTAAATTGGTTAAAATCTGTTGGGAATTAGACTTCGGCCATATTACGGAAGTTGTAGGTACTGAAATTATCTTTCCGTAGAGCCTAAGAATACGAATTTTGGACTTACGGTTTGGTCGTTATGGTCGTTTTAAGCTGC
Organism: Raddia distichophylla; assembly: GCA_005191435.1. Taxonomy (NCBI): domain Eukaryota; kingdom Viridiplantae; phylum Streptophyta; class Magnoliopsida; order Poales; family Poaceae; genus Raddia; species Raddia distichophylla. Next base: position 12,069 of record SPJY01017448.1, read on the forward strand.
TGTCCAGATTTGTAATTTATATGAGTTTCGAGTTTTAGAAATGGTTGCTAAGGGGGTTTAGCTGATTCCAGATGGCCATGAGTTAGTGCTAGTCGGTAACTATCTCCCTTGCTTGCTCGGGCGTCGATTTCGGGAGTTTTATTTTAGGGAGCGCTGCTTCGGGGTCGGTTCCACCTGCAGCTCATTCGGCATCGTTTGGGAGAAGAGGCAAGTGCATATTTCAGTGTTGGTGACCCTTCTGGGTACACCGTATGTTTTGAATGCTTACTTATATCTTTGTGCTAATGATGTATTAATGGTATGAGCTGGTTTGATGGTAAGTGTTTCATAATGATTAATCATGCATTTGCATCTATGAGCATGATGATGACATGAAAGACCTACTTCGGTAGGCACCCCCCACAGGATGGCGCGGTAGACTTGTTTCGGCGGTCAACCTCCACAGGATGGAGTGTAGGGTGTGACACCGACGGGTGTACACTCAGCGGCTAGGATACTCGGATACTTCTGAAAATTGGCGTATCCGTATCCCGACACGTATCGGATACGGCCGGATACGTCTCGGATACGTATTCGGGTTTTTGATGATTTCAAATAATTAAATTAATTCGGATACTTGTGGGATACCTTCCCGATACCTGAGGGATACTTCTCAGCCGACTATTCAGCTATCTAGGCCACTGGCCGATGCCTTCGCTCAATGCCCTAAACCTAATCTCCATACCATCCCCGCCGCCCTAGCCGTCTTCACTGCCCGTCGTCCTCGCCCATTGGTCCTTGTCGTCTGCGCCGCCCGCCCTGCCCGCGGTCTACGCCATCCTCGCTGTCTGCGCCGCCCGCCGTACCCGCCAAGCCAAGGCCGGGCACCACCACACCTGAATCTGGAGGAGGGGAAGCGCCGCCGGCTGGCTGCGTGGGAAAAGGGGGAGCCGCCAGGCATGCTGAGCTAAGGCCGGAGGACGCCGCCACCGCTGCGTCGTGCAGACTGCCGAGGACGAGGAAGATCAGGCATGTAGTGGTATAGTGGTACTGCTACTCCCTTTTTACAATTATTAGATTGGGGTGTTACACATGATGAGGATGAAGATGAAAATGGCATACCTAAGCATATAAAAAGGGTGAAAAGGGATATAAAAGCGCCTGTGAAGTTGTCACTCTCCGGAAAGAAGAAGACAACGAGGAAGAATAAGAAGGGAAAAGAAAAAAAGGCATATGTCACTACTCGAGGTAAATTTCTGAATTCATCAGAGAAGGGGTAGTTCAGAACTTCAAAGAGAGAGGAAGATAGCTTGGAGAGGAAGAAAGACAGTAGAATAGTAGTAGATATTTTGATTCATTTAGTAGGGAATACATCCAGGGAGCTAAAGAAACAGAATCCAAAATGTAACAGAATATCTGAAGAATAAGACAATAGACGAGCTACAAAGTTGCCCTTGCAGGCTTCTCTTCTTCAGCACTAAGTTCTGAACTTCTCTGTCAAAAAAAAAGTTCTGAATTTTTCAGCAACTTCTGATTTTTTATGCAGGTTTTGTGGCATTCTCCCCCTTTTGAGCTCATCCTTGCCCTCAAAGATTAAATCCTGGAAATATCTTCTTCTTAAATTCCATATCTTCCCAGCTTGTAGCTTCATCAGAAAGATTCACCCATTTGATAAGCCACTATACTACTGCCTCATTGTTTCTGGGGACAATCCTTCTAGCAATTACAGCTTCAGGAAAAACCCTTAATAGCCTTCATCATCAATTAATGGGAGTTCTGGAATTAGAATTACCTTGTCACCTATGTGTTTCTTGAGTTGGCTTACATGAAAAGTGGGGTGCAACTGACACCCATGAGGCAATAGCAAGGTGTACGCTACTTGGCTTAGCAACACCAACTCCAATGTAGCTATAGAAATCCAATCTACAACAAAAGATATTGCTAATTAGTGAACCAAGAATATAAATTTGAAACATTTAGACGTTTGAAATAGAAGAATTATGAAACATACCAGCAAGATGATTGAAATACACGAGGCAATTGCATTCTCCTAGTTTTTAGGCTTTGAAAGCGTCGGATGATAGTTTCATCATCAAGTGATTTAAAGATCTCTCGCTCAGTGTAGCAAACCATCAATTCATTCAACCAATCGTTGGCAATCTTGTTGCGTAATTCAATCTTGGCATCATGCACATTGGATGCGGCTGCATTTGTACTACTTTGGACACTACCTTGCCCTTGCCCTTGCCCACTGCCTTGCCCTGGATTAGTTATATATCGCTTGGTAGAATCTCCTCAAAGTCATATCTACGAAAAAATGCAACAACACACTAAATGTCTAACTCATTAAATGTCTAAATCTATAAATCACTAAATATCTAAATAATTAAATGTCTAAATCTATAAATCACTAAATTTCTAAATCACTAAATGTCTAAATCTATAAATCACTAAATTTCTGAATCACTAAATGTCTAAATCTATAAATCACTAAATAGCAAAATGTCTAAGTGTCTAAAAAAGTAAACAACTGAATCTCTCTAAACTCTAAAGTCTAAATTAAATCACCTGCTGGCTGCCTGGCGGCTGGACGCCTGGACAGCGGACCGGCGACGGGCGACGAGCACTGGAGTGTGGCCGCCGGCGCGCTGGGGCGCGGCCGCTGTGACATCCTCAAAATTTTGGATTTGAAATTTTGAAAAAAATCAAGATTACGAGTTCAAATTTATTTTATAAAAAAAATTTCATATTTATATCAAATTCAAAATTCAACTCTAGTTTAAGAAGAATTTCAATGTTTCTCTAAAATTTTATTTTTCTGGAAATTGTGACACCTTTGCTGACCATCCTCTGCTGAGACTTGCCCTAGCACTCCCTGTTTAAGCCCCTGATTTAGCCGATCAAAGCCGACCAAGTTCATCCCCAAAATCCTAGCCCAAGCTTTATTTCTCCAATATTTGCCAAAAACCAATCTAGCCGATGGGATTCTCGTCGCCATATGGATGTGTCACTATTCGAGTTTCGCCGAGTTGGCGAGTCGCCGAGTAGAAGGCAGAGATGACTTCTCCAAAACCCCGCTGATACCTGCGCGCCGAAGTCGGCGTCATTGCTATAAAGACCGAGCCATCGCCACTGCAATTATTTTTTTAAAAAATAGTTATTTTAAATTTAATCTTTGCTTTAATTAAAGCATACTAATCCTTGATTTTTATTATATTTATATTTATATTTATATTTCGTAATAACTTCGTATAGCATACATTATACGAAGTTATACGAGTATTTTCTTCGGTTGTCCAGTTGAGGCCAACCTGGCCGAACACCTCATGCTCGTTTTTATCCAATTATCTACCTGCCTGCCGGACTTATCTCCAACCAAATAACGAATCCTAGTTAATATCCCGATTGAGTTGATTGATTTTATCCCTATCGACCGACGCTTGCCGTTGTAAATACCCTGTAATCGTCAACCAAATTCATCTGATGCGAAGCGTGCCCTCAAAATCAATCTTGTTGAGTCCCTGTAGGAGCCGCCGCCGTCCACGCCGACGAGGGTAGCCATCACAGAAGAGTCGCAGGAGTCGGTGCCGCACCGTCGAAGCCGTCGCCGCAGAGGTAGCTGATTTTGTTTACCGTGTCCTCGAGACCTCGAGCCCGTCGCCATCAGCCGTAGCGCGCTGCTGCTAGCCGCTGCCTTGCGCCGCCAGGCCTCGCTCTTCGCCGTTGCGCCGATTTGCTGTGTCGTTTCTGTTCTAGCTGCTGTGCCGAGCCGCCGCCGCCGCCGTCGTCTTGTGTCCCCGCTCGTTCCACGCCGCCCAGCTGCACAGCCGTTGCCGCTTCTTGCTACTGCAGCAGCAGCTCCAGCGTGGTTGCTGCTTGCTGCTGCACTGCACGTTGCCGATTTTGCTGCACAGCCGCCGCCAGGAAGTGCTCGCCAGAGAAGCTGAGAGTCGCACCATTGTTTCTCTATCTCTCTCTCACTCCTCTGTCCGCCCATGTGTGTGGCTGAGGATTGGGACTAATTCATCTGCTTCTCCGATTAATAGCTTCCAAACCATCCATCCAATCGCCCGAAACCAATTTTTTGTAAGTATCTAATCTAATACCTATATTTATTTATTATTTTATTGACTTTTATTTCTTGTGATTTATTTATGTGTTTCGATTACGTGTAGACGCCACCAACGATATCTATGGAGAGACCGATTTCGCATACCCGGGAGACTGATACCACAATCAATGTGCAAGCTAGTTACATATTGATCCCAATTTCATTATTATACTCTGTTGATTACAATTCCTAGAGTTTGAAAATTTATTATTAATTTACATGTTTTAATTTTAGTTAATTCTCATGACTTGTTAATCTTTTGTTAGCATGTCTTGCCTTTCTTTGCTGCCTAGTATAAAATATTGTTGATTTATAGCCCTCCTTGTTTATACTCACGCTAGAGGCTTAGTTGCTTCGTTGGGAAATATATATACTCTATGATGGGAAATCATTCAAATTCTTGGTAGAGAGAATCAACTCTTTATCTTGTGATTTTGGTTAATTTAATGGGCAGCGCTAGGTGTCAGACGTCCGACGCCTGGCGCTCGCGCCGGACCAGCCGCGTGCGTCGATCGCCCGGCTACCGCGCCAATCCAACGCTCAGGAGTGCGCCCGCGTCCTAGCCTACATTATTAGTCGTCGATCGCCCGGCTACCAAGCCAATCCAACGCACCCTCGTGTCTCCCGCCTGCCTGCATGAAGCCGACAGTAGCTAGTCGATCGATCGATTAAAATTTCAATTAAACTTCCGATTTTTGTACAAAATTCAAACAGTGTTCAAAATGCGTGGAATAAATTTTATAATTCTTCTAAAATCGAGAGCAACCCATTTTAAATACTTTTTGAATTTTTTCACTTTTTGAATTTTTTTGTTGTGAACTATGAGAAGGCACTTATGAAACTTACATCTATACTAGCGAAATTTGGCCTTGTTTTGATGAAACTTGGCCGTGTTCTGATGAAACCTGATGAAACTTGGATGAAACTTCGATATAACCCGATGAAACTTGGATGAAACCTGATGAAACTTGACAGTTCGGTAAAGTTTTACGAGTATGAAACCCAAGTTTTACTAGGCGAAACCTAAGTTTCAGTAGGCGAACCAAAAGTTTCAGCAGATAAGTTTGAAGAGTTATATGGCAACATATATCTTGTTTTGTTCGAGAAAATACGAGGAACACGTTGGTGCAAACGGTTTGTGGATTGGAACATCCAATCAAAAATTATGGTTGCCGAAAAAAAACAGGCCGTGGGACCCACCTGTATGCTACAGTGCCGCACACACACTGCTGCGTTCGCCGCTGCATGCGCGTTTCGCGCGCGAGCGGCTGGGTCCAGACGCGCCGGTAGTCCGGCCCAAAGTGTTTCCGTAATTTAATTAACTCAACTAAAATCAACGTGGCATGAGTAGACTCAAGGTGGTGGCTTGATAAGGTGGTTGTTGGGTTTGTGGAATGCCACCTTGGTCAATGTAAGGACCGAGCATAGTGGATGATCTAGCTAGCATAACCGTACAACCATGGGTGTTAATAATGGTAATACCTTGGTCGTTACCTCAGGAAATTTAGGTTCGGTTTGTCAGGGTGGTGTGGGTGTGGCTTGCTACCACCGTAGACCCATCTGGCACACGAGGGGTGGCTTGGTGAAGAATCTGCCGTGGTGAATCCTTAGTGAGGCATTCTCGAATCTAGACGTATTGAGGATAATGGCTTCGTCGCACTCTCGGGTGAGTCCCATGGGTAAAATGTACCTACTCTGCAGAGTTAAAACTATCATGATAGCCGTGCTCACGGTTAAGAGCAAGCTTAGGCAGCTCTACGATGTTACCTCATCTTTTTAATAACTAACTTGCTGTAGAAGGTAGGGGCAGGGATTGCCGGACAGCGAATGTCAGGCTGCGAATACCGAGAAGTGCATTACAGGGAATGTATTGCCAGGGTTTCGTGTAGAGTTGATAGCGAATGTTATCTCAGTTTCGTGTTGAGAAAACATGAGTAAAGAAAAATAATTTATTCTTGGAAACTAATGCTTTACAACTGATAGGTTTGTTAAAAGTGCTGTTTACGCAAATGAACCATTCCCTGTTCCTTTGACACCCTACATTCATACTTAAGGACATTCATGCTTGCTGAGAACTTGTTTATTTAGTTTTGTTAGCAGGTGACTATGATGGAGATGTATACGATGTAGGCGATCCAAACTACTAGAGGTGTAACCTCCGAGTCAGATGCCTATGGCAATTTGACGGGACATCACCGACACGGATTTCAATATTCTTTGCCTGCTTTATACTCTGATATTGTAAGAAAGTGGCAATAAGTCCACGACTCTATGTTTATTTCAATTTAATAAGGCGTATGGTTTGATCATCTGTTGATACTGTGTGTACTTACTAGCTATGATTCCTTGGGACTAGTACAGAAAACACAGAGGGGTCGGTTTTGCAAAGCCGAGTCCCGACAGCCGCCGGCGCGTTGGGGTGCCCGCGTGCATCAGCGTGGCCGCCGGCGCGCAAGGGCCAGCCACTGGGAGCTAGGGACTCGGCCACTGGGGTGGCGCCGGGGTGGCGGCAGACCGGCGTGGAGACGTGGGCGCGTGGCAGCGGACCGGCGTGGAGGCGTGGCGCCGGCGGCGACTTGATGGATTTGGGGATTAGGGTCTCTGGCTCTCTGCGTGTGCTGCCCTAGTGCCCTGTGCATGTGCCCCTGTGCGGCTGTGCCTTGGCCGAGAGGCCTAAGGCCGATCTGGGCCGACTGGGCGCCTGGGACGGTGGGAGGAGGGGAGGAGTTGGGCCCTAGGTACCTCTTTGTATTGGATTTCTCTCTATACTCCTAACTACTAGTAAGTGGGCCAAAAAAATTTAGCTCGGGCCTAGGCCCAAGGTGCCCTATGGGTGGGTCCACCCCTGGTCGGTGGTTCTCATCAAAGTGGAGACCAAGTAGCACCTCAAGTACCGGAAAATTCTTCACATATTGTTGGATTAAAGAAAAGAAATGTCAAAAAGACTGGATCAAAGAGGAAGAAAGGATGGGTTTAAAAATTGAGACCAAAGAAAAAGCAACAGACAAGTACAGAGGTATGTATATTTGTGATTTCTACTCATGAAAATTGATTATATTATAAAGTATTGACTTTTCTTGTTAATTCACACTGAACAGAAGGACAAGGGGAAATAAAATACATGCAGCCAGTCAGAGATGGAAAAAAGGTTCAGTCAGAGTAACACAGAGGTATTTCAAACCTACACGCGGGAGCAAATACCGTCATTTTACTGAGTGTTTTGTTTGGCTTCGAAGCCTGTACGTGAGCAGCCAACCAACCTGGGCTTGGGCCTGTGTACATGGGAGCACATCAGTTCTTATTGGGCTGAGGACTGCAGATGGGAGGCTAGTCAAAATGCATGCTGCCATAATAGCTACTACGGCAGATAATCCGAATGGAAAAAGTGCCAAATTGGTCCCTCAACTATCACGGTTGAGCCAAACTAGTCCCTCAAGTCGAATACCAGTTTTCAGTCGTCCCCTAAATTTGCATTTGGTGCCATTTTGGTCCCTTGACCGGTCAATACCACCTTTCAGGCGGTTTGTGGTGATGTGGACTCGTATGTGGCAATTTTAACCGACGTGGTTTGACACTCGGACCCCCATCGTTGCGCTGAGCTGTCGAACGCCCATCGTTGCGCTGAGCTGTCTCACAGTAACGTGTCCGCCGCTCCACCCACCCCGAATTGCCTCTTTCCCCAACCTCTCCTCTCTAGGGTTTCCACCTGTTGGCGATTTGGCGGCGGCAGCCATGGCATGTAGTAGCGGCAGCTCGTCGCATTGGAAGGCATCGCAGGGCTCCTGTTGACGGTTGAGATATCGATCTCAAGTCGCTAAGGTTCTTGAAGATTGAGATAGGAGACACGGAGGCGCCAGAAGCAAATAGGTGTCGATGCATCTCGCCGACGCGTACAGGTGTGGATATTTTTTCCTCTAGCTGATATGTTTGGATCTTATTTTGCGGGCGAGTGATCTGTGCCCTATAGGGTTGTAAGATCTTCATCTTTTCCTTGTAGGCGACACTTATATTGCTCATTTGGATGTTTTGGATTAGCTGGTTGTTAGATTTGTCT
>SPJY01017512.1:0-10381 GCA_005191435.1 Raddia distichophylla
GGCGACGGGGTCGGCGCCGGAGAAACGCGGGGAGAAGAGGCCAGCCGTGGTGCTCGCACCGAGCATGCCAAGGCCGAAGAGGACATCGCAGCGGTGAAAAGCAACGGCGGCGGAGAGCAGCTGCGTCAACGGCATCGCCCGCGCGAGCAAGCGCGCGCCCACGCGAGCGCCTGCGCTCGCGACGGAACGCAGGCGCCCGGAACGGAGCAAAAGCGTAAAAAGAATGGATGCAACCTATCTTCCACGCATGCACGGAGCTGATAAGCTAGCGGGAAACTTTCTTTTTCTCCCACGCAAGCAGGTCCATGCATAAGGAGGTAATTGCTCAAGCTAGCAGTTAATTGCATATGCCTTTTCAAAGGAGTAACGAGAAAACGCCTTGTATTATGGAATAGAACAGAAAAATTTATGCCCCTCTATATTGGGACGGAGAGAGTAATAGCAGCAGCAACATTCAGATGCACTTGATTGTAGTTTTTATTAAAAAAACAAACTAATAAAAATACAGAATTATTGACGATCGGGCATCCGAATGGATCCGACGTTTTGTTCCAAACATATTCTTGTTCCCTTAATTCAACATGAATGTTTCATTTTCGTATAGCATAGTTTTTGATATTGCAATTCGATGCATTTGATTTGTTCGAACATTAGTTCAACGTGCATGTTTCGGTAATACATTTCCACTTATTCTGAAGTGTACTCTGTGAACAAATAAAGTGAAATGCTAAAACAAATGCACAACAAGTGTCTGAGTTTTTGGACGAATTGGACTTCTAATGGCTATTTCGTTCCATGTCTTTTCACTCATGATCGTACGACAACTCAAAGTCTCAACTATATCACGATTGTCCTCATCTCGAATAAAAAATACCTAGTCTCAGCCTCGGACTATCAACCCATCAGTCTTATCCACAGCTTTGATAAGTTTTTACTAAAATTCTTTCCATTCGCCTAACTAGGCTCATAGATGAGCTTATCTCATTCTGTCAGAGTGTCTTAATAAAAAAAAATCACATCCAAGATAACTTTCTTTTTATCCAGAGAAAATCTAAACTTTTTCACAGCTCCGGCACGCCGGCCCTCCTGCTGAAGCTAAACCTTCAAAAAGTCTTTGAATCAGTTTTTTGTCCCTACTTTATAAACAACCTTCGTGCCCGCGGCTTTCGAGATAAGTGGAGGAATTAGATCGTCTCCTCTCTACGGTTCTCCTCCTCCCAAATCCTTCTCAACTGCTCCCGTGGCCCAATCATCATCCACTGTAAAGGTCTCCTCCAGGGGGACTCGCTGTTCCCTTTCCATTCAACCTTGCAATTGAACCCTAGAAACGCCTTCTGCACATCGCCATCGAGTAGGGGGTAATTTACCGCTTCAAGGCATCCCGGTCAACCTACGTATCTCGGTCTACGCCGATGATGTTGCAATCTTTGTGGCGCTGATAAAGAAAGCGATCTCGACGCTGGCCCAGATCCTGCAGAGATTTGGTGCAATATCTTGCCTCCGCACCAACGTCGAAAAGAGTCAGATCGTGCCTATTAGGGATGGCAATGGGTCTGGGTCCTTCGGGTCCATCCTCCGTGCACCCAGACCCAAGACCCAATAATTGGACCCATACTCAGACCCGAAAACTGTAATGGGTCCAAAGTTAGACCTAGACCCAGACCCAAAAATTTATAAAAACACCAAATATCATTTCAGAATTAGCAGCACATATACATTGCAATTATTTCACATAAATAGCAATGACTAGAATTTCAAGAGCTTATAAACACAAAATTCATATAGGCACCCAACTAGAAACAACACAAATAATCAAATATAAGCTAACACAAATATAAGTTTCTTTAGTAGCTACAACTAAAAAGTTTAAACACAAGGTAACAAACGATCTTCAATCCAGCAGCACACACATACAAATCTAAAAACAATTCATAAATATTTAAAACTTTAAAGCAACAACAATGCAAACAGCTTTGCAACACCAAAACAACAGTTAGCCGCACATGTCAATGCTACAGTTCGGGTCTGGGTACCCATAGGTCCGAAGTTAGACCCAAACCTGGACCCGAACCTAGACCCAAAGTTCCATACTCATGGGTCCATTCATGAACCTAGACCTAGACCTATCAGGTCGGGTACCCACGGGTATCCGGACCTATGGGTATTTTTGCCATCCCTAGCGCCTATCGAGTGCGAGGGGCCTTGACCTTAACAATATTCTTGCCTACCTACCCGTACGATAAACGTCCTTCCCCATCACGTACCTCAGCCTCCCACTCGCCATCAAAAAGGTAAAGCACGTACACTTCCAACCTCTAATCGACAAGATCACCGGTCGTCTGGCACGCTGGAGGGGTAAATGATGTCAAAAGTGGGTAGAGTCACCTTGGTCAAGTTGGTTTTCTCGGTCTTACTGTGCTACACCCCTATCAATGATCTCCCCGCCTATCTCGATACTTCAGAAGATCGACAAACTACGTCGCGCCTGGATTTGGCACGGAAATGACAATGTTACTGTGGGTGGGTGTTGTGTCAACTGGAAACTCATCTACTCCCCGGCTACCCTTTGGGGGCTTGGTGTGCTCGATCAGAAGCCCGCGCCCTCCAATTGCGTTGGCTTTCACTGGCCAAATCCTGTTCCCCCAGATCGTGCCTCGTCTCGCTGTACAGGGTGGACCCTACTGACGCGGCTCTCTTCAAAGCTAGCACTGAGATGTTTCTTGGGAATGGCACCACCTTCCTCTTAAGAACCGACGCTTGGCTCCTTTAGGAATATTCAAACAAAGTAGCCGTAGAACTTTTTGCGGCCTCCGAATGAAAAAATTGCACAGTCGTCGATGCCCTAAAGAATAACAACTGGTTGTTGGACTTACGGCGGAATTTCGTCCCCAACCTCGCCGTGGATCTGGTCTCCCTCTGGCAAAAGATCAGCCTGCTACGCTCCGTCCGAGTCGTTCCACGTTTCTCTGCATACGGGAACTTCTCTGCCCGCTCAACATACCGCATGCACTTCGCTGAAAGGACATCTCCGACGGCGCTAGCACTAATATGGAAGTAGTGGGGCCCTCCAAGTGCATGTTTTTTACTTGAACGTTGTTCATAAGGAGGGTCATGATTGTTGATGTCCTCCTGCGTAGGGGACTACGAATAATTAATTCTACACTCTTTGCCTCAGATGCCTGGAGACCCTGAAACACCTCTTCCTCGAGAGCCCCTTCTCCTCCCACATTTGGGACCTCCTGACTTCTAGGCTCAACGCCCCACGTCTTCTCTGCTATGCGTGGACCCATACTAAGGATCTCAGCGCTTGGTGGGCCGAGAACATCCCGCAACCCAACCTTGCCCCCGGTTTAGGATTTGATGTGCTAGCAACCGTATGGCATCTCTAACTCGAAAGGAACAATCGCATTTTCAACTCGAAGGACAAACCGTCGATGAATTTTTTCGATTTGCTCTTCTAGGTCCTGTGCCTTTGGGGGGCGGCAGGCGTCCGTTTTGTAATAAGTTAACTCACTTGTAGCGCACGACCGGAGGGAATGCGCCTAAATCTCCACCTAAGTTTTGATCATGTAACTTTTCTACTGAATTAATATAAGGCAAATCTCCTGCCTTTTTCTCAAAAAATAAAAAAAAAATAAAAGTATGATAGTGTTTTGGAGTTATTTTAGTACGATGGTGTACCCATGGTTTTCACTTGCCAGTCTATTTTTTAAAAAAGAAAAATAAGATAGCTAAAGTTTCAAAAAAAATGATAATATGTACTTCAACTTTTCATGAACGGTGGGCAGCCGAGAGTTCGTTCTGATCTGCAAAATCTTGCTGCCATTCGGAAAAAAACAGTGTCGCTGTTTAACCGACAACATGGTGCCTCGATTTTTACTCTAAACAATGTTTTTTTATAAATACTCTAAACAATGTTGTTCTACTTTATAACAACAAATGTTGTTGGAACGGAATAATACTCCATATCACAAAAGATATTTTACACATGACTTAAGTCAAAATTTCATCTATACAAATTTTTTAAACTGTTTGGATTGAATACATAAATATCATACAGGTTTCTTCCGCCTCCGCTGCTCCGCCAAATGCGCATGCGCCCGTGGCCCCCTGCACCGTGCAGCTACGTCCGTGCATCATCCGACCGACCCTACCGTCGCCCTATGGCCACCGTCGCTGCCCGCTGTCTAGGGTCCCGTGCAGCGGTGCTTGACTCCCTCCGCCACCTGTTTGACCATGCCTCGCCTGCTGGAGTCCGAACACCGCCACGCTAGGTCTTTGTCAGCCCTCTATGTCAATCAGGTAACGTTGTAGGGCATCATTCACACCACCTAACCGGCTAACCCTAAAACCCTAAACCCTAGGTAAAGGATTAAAATTTTAATGTTAGTATTGATTCGGGCTTAAAATCGCAAGAGACAGGGGCTAAACTAGAGAATATGGCTGCATTCACACCACCTAACGGCTAAGTGCTAACCCTAAATCCCTAAACCCTAGGTCTAACCCTTGATCTTAGAGGCTTGAAATCTTCATATTCGTATTGATTTGGGGATTAAAATCATAGAAGAGCGTAAAATTCTGTTGTAACAAGCAAGGAGCTCCGCACATTTACGTTGCTAGATCTCGTATTTGATATCAACTCCTTTTATACATGCATTTGATATTTTATATGAACTCGTTTTAAATAGATTTTTTTTATTATTATTGTAGCTCTTTTCAAGAAATTAAATTCGTGCCCACGATAATCGACGGTGTAGATTTTTCTTTCCTTCTCTGGTTAATGTAAGATTTTCTATTATTTTAAGATCAATGTGGTGATTCCGTTGAACACTGCTTTAATATATTCTATCTATTGTAATCGTAATTTTTGTTTTTACAATTTATTTATTTTACTTTAATAATGTATATCGTCACAATTATGAATAAATTGTATTTAGATGTCGTCGTTGCAAATTTTTATTAACATAATTATTCTTAGCCATGCACATCATTTTTTTAAACGTGCTTACGCCACCAGCCACCACCACAGTGCCCACGAAAGCCTAGGCCGCGTCGCATTCCGTCCGGTGTCGTGCAGGGAGCCAGTGGGTGGGCACCACCTACAAAGGTCAAGGAGATGGGCCTCTTTTCGCTTCCTGCTGCATGGTCAACTGTTTATACTGACTCCCTCAAATAATAAGAAAAAAATCATCCCGACCAGCCGGACAGTATCTGCATGGCATGCCAGGACGCCACAGTGAAAAAATCAGCACGTTTCATGGAGGAAATCAACGTTTTGACTATTGACCTACTAGTAGAGTAGTAGTACGTGCTCCCTGCCTGCCCGGCCGGCAATGGTCAACCTCACCACGGAATCACGGATGGTTTCTCATGTACTTGCGTGCCCAGGCTTCGAGGTAGATTGAAGGGGTCGTCCAAGCACAAGGGTGTGTTTGTTGAGAGCATCGCCAATGAGATTTGACTTTAGATAATATTATAGCAAATACAATATAAAACATAAAAAAATAGATAAATAGTGGCTAAGTAGTGTCGGACCTATCTAAATTAACCCTCGGTTGGTGATGTCCTGAGAATATTAACTTAGAATATTAAAAATAAACATAAAGGAAATCATAAAAATTGGAAAAAGATTTGAGGTGCTAAAATACAAGTGGATACACAACCTTCAATTGTGAACAACACAATTTAGGTTATCAACTGCCAAAATAAAATAAATTTAAAAATATTCACAATAAAATACAAAATCATACATAAAAGTACGGAAATTGTTTAAAGTTGTTATATAGACTTTTATTTGACACATAAAATTTGAATGAGACAATTTAGCATTTGAAATACCAAATTTTTTAACATTCATGATTTTTAAATTTATTTAAATTTAGACTATCATATGTTAAATCATGGAGTTTAGAATTTTATAGGGGAAATAAAATTGCATTTGATAGCTCAAATATTTCTTGGATTTTCGGACTGTTTCATTTTTTTGGATTGATTTACATATTCATTATTATATTTATTTTGGCATTTCATAACCTAGATTATAGAGTTATCAACTTGAGGAGTTAAATACATGTATTTAGTACCGTAAAACTTTTTTTATGATTTTATTTGTATTTATTTTGAATATTTTAAATTAAAGAATGATGCAAATAGTGTGATGAAGCAAATGGGTGCCAAATCTATTTGGCTATCTCAAAAAAGTAGTGTGTCACGGCATAAACCACTAGTTCGCAATGTCATGCATCCACTTTCCCTAGAATGTACCGTTTGAAAAGTTGAGGGCTCTTGAAAAATAGCTCAAAAATATCAAAAATATATTACAATATAGTTTTGAGAACTTTAAAAAAATAATAAAAGCTATACAAAAGTAACGAGTTTTCCAGCAGTTAATTTTTAATCTAATTGAAGCTTAATCAAGTAGAACCTAGATGATTAGATGAGGGTGTTCTTTTGTTTGAGAATAATCAGATGAAGTCGATCATGCACCCTACATATATAAACTGATGTTTTCTACGGAATACAACTTTGACCACTAACTGTCACCACCACAATTTATTTGTAAAATTCTTTAAAAAATCATGGTATCACATAAATGCTTTTCAAGAATGATCTGTATGTATATCCAAATAGTTCAAATGATTTTTACATATAAAGTTTAAATTTTTTTACTTAGGACATGTGAAAACATCAGAGGTACCTGCGCTAGCTAGTAAAATGGTAGTGATTCATTATTGCAACATAGAATTCAAATGATATCTTTTTCCAACTTTTAGAAGAGGCGTAGAGCTGGTTGGTGGGAGGGAGAGGAGATAAGTAAGCGAAAAGTAACGTAAGCGCGTTCGCGCGGTGTGGTAACTGGTAGGAGTATTAGGTTAGTTGTCACCTGACCAGCTGATCCGAGAAACCTTCAACTCGCCGCATTTCCACCCTACGACGAGACCATCTACCGTTGGCGATTGAACGCTGTGTGTAAGCGGCGCCACTTACAGCCTATGCCGAGCTGGTCTTCTCTCTCTTTCAATGGATTAGTTGCAAGGATTCTCTGGTCGTAGCTTGTAATTTCAATTTGAGCTGAAAATAACAAGGTGCACCATGCTTCCAGAGAAACCCGAAAAGAGAGACATTTTAGCCTTCCTTTTACCATTGGATTATTCCAATGGTCTGGATCTCCGTCCTCTCCTTTGTATAAAGCCATCCTAGCCAGCAGGGGCTGATATAGGATTTTGGCTCTGAGGATGTCCCATCAATACACATTGCACCACTGTTGTCTAACGCTTCTACATACTAATATGCCACTCACCGCACATCGCACCGTTGCCGTTGTCTTTTGCTTCTCCATAGTTATATGTCACCCACCAGCGCCTTTAGCCTATAGACCTTGTTGATTATCGTGGCCTCCTTTGGTGCACCCGTTCCATCCATGAGTCTCGTTGTCCTTCCAATACATCTTATATTTTAGTCCTATCAACTATATGCTTATCACTCCGCGTCTCCGCCATAATGCCCTCTTAGCATCTGCTCATCCCATGTTGCATAAATGAACTAGAGTTCACGATTAACCAGCGACAAACTTAGGGAAGCAAATGTGGAAATATTTTGAAAAATACAAATAAAAAACTAGCAAAAAAATGAAGCGGTTAAACAAACTAGCAAAAAACTGAAAAAGAAGCAAGGTAAGAATCACAAAATCGTCTAGGATGGAATGGATATTGGACACAGAGAATGAACAATAGACAAACCTGAAGAATGCAAAACAAAAGATTATTATGATAAAAGCTATTAAAAATCATGCACCCGTACGGCCATAATAACAGAACAGCAAAAACCGCTCTATGTTGTACCATGTTCTTTCTTGAGCATAAGAGCATTTTCAATGGTAGAGCTAGCTTGTTGGCTATAAGAGGGTGCATGTTTGTTGAAAATCCATCCCTCCAACCGGGTGGCTATAGTAATGGATTCTAAAATTTATATTGAACCCACAAGCCATAGGCCTTGATCTTTTCAGTGTATTGTACCGTTGCATGTTACTGTAGCAAATTTTGTTATTTTTATATAGCCTATAAGCTGTTATAATTTGTAACATTTTTTCGTAACTTTTAGTTGTTCTTCCGAAGATCCTAAAACTATTTTTAAAATTTTTTTATAATCTTTAGACCTATTTTTGAGAGCTGTCAAATTTAATCCAGTAATACACCAAAATAACGTTACGCTGAAAAGAACAAGCCATAATTGTCTTCCCCAAATGGCTTCATCCTCACTCTCTACTTCTCTAGCCTTTTCTACCCATTTTCTTCCCCAGTGCAAACCAGCCACGCGTGACATGATGCCCCCGATCCTTTGGCCACGGCCACCACCGCACCTCTTCCTCGGGTCTAGACCTGTTCATGGGCAACTCGGCCCGGCGAGCCCGGCCCGACCCGGCCCGGCCCGGCCCGACCAGTGCACCGGGCCGGGCTCGAGCCTCGATCTAAAGCCCGGCCGCGCTCGTGCCTGGGAAAAATGCGGGCGAAGCCGAGCTCGGGCCGGGCTTTAGGGATTCGGGCCAGACTTTCAGGCTTCGGGCTGGGCTCGGGCCCGAATCCGAGGCCCGATGCATCAGGCCGGGCCGGGCTCGGGCTTGGTCCCATGGCACAGGGCTTTTTGAAGCCCGGCCCGGCCCGGGGCATGATCAGGTCTACTCGGGTCCCATCGCAGTTGCTTCGAAGCGACCGGCGCTTCACCAAACGCCAGCGCTAGCTTTGGCCGTCTCTTCTCTCCGGCTCAGCGTGAAATCCAACGAGGATTTATAGCCGACTGACATGTCTCATTGGAAATGCTCTAATGAAAGTTTGAAAAGAACACGTTGAAGCACATTTAAGGTTAGTACACTATACTATTTACACGTGATTGTGCATTTATAACACAGAATAAAGTCTGAGTGCTTTATTCCAGTAAAATTTTCTATAACTTCTCCATCAAGAACTGGCAAAAATATACATCCAGACAGACGGATCAGCACACTTCTAATCTACTTGTTTATCAGTTACTGAAGGATGATGTCTTTCTTAATGATGTAGAACCTGATCTTGATGTCCTCAATGCATCGGCGAATTTATGGATCTCGACATCTTCAGGTATCGTGACCTCACTTCTATCAAGGTGAGAACTATGACCAAATTTTAATTCACTCGATCTCCCTTCTCCAAAAACCGCATTTGTTACCCCAGGTTGCTCGTTTCTTGCTTCTGCAGCTTCTGTGCTAACAAGGCTGGATCTTTGGCTGTCAAAAGAATGCCTACCACAGCTGTGATCATCATGTTGTTGACCGGCAAATATAGCTTGTTCGGTCATGAATGAAGAATAGCTATCATGTGACTCTCTTCCATTGAAGTCATCGAAGGAACAGCTTGATATAGATACTCTCTTCTCCAAAGCTGGAACATTGTGGCTTTCCTTATCTTTCCCCAGTACCAATCTCCGAAGCTTAGACAAGAACCTTTTTTTCTTTGGGTTTTGGTGCTTTGTCATCGATGATATATCAAGTGATGCGTCATCAGGATCACCCGATGATGCCCTGGAGGAAGAGTACCCTGAGTCAAACTCTATGTGGCCTAGACTTCTCTCGTCCGCACCAACATTGCCATACTCCATTATCAGTTGCTTGGCCTTCTGTTCAGATTTGGGGCTTAGGGTCTTGCTCAGATCACGTGCAATAGTTTTCCCTGAGAGAGCCTCCTGGTTCCTCAACTCATACCGCAGGCAAGCATTGATCCATCTCAGGTATACCAACTCCTCAACATCTGCAAACCTGTCAGTCTGCAGCTGTTCAATCTCTTTTGCCAACTTGTCATTTTCTTGCCTCAGTCGATCAGCTTCCTCCAATGCTTTTACCTGCAATCATTGTACTTATTCAATTCCTGACAGAGCAACAAAATATCAAGAACAGAATCAACTTCAAAATTAGCACACATGGAAACAATTGATTTTTTGTTTATATTATAAGGTTTCATCTCTTTTGCAAAACAATATTGAGAACAGAGTTTCTTCTTTTTGAATCACAACTCTATTTGATGGTTAAAATAATTTAGTAACTGCCAGCTACAATACAGTCCAAGAACAGTAAAGATTCACCTCCATGCTATTGTGAGACTTGGGTACAGGGGGTAGGCGTGTGAGCTCCAATCGCCTAATAAGATGCGAGTTCTCCTGCTGCAACCTTGAATTTGCAGCTCTAAGCTCTCTAGCCTCATTTTCCAATTCCTCCAGCCTCTTTAAATTCATCTCAATCTCAGTATTGGCTTTTCCCTCAATTGTCCCTTTACACTGCAAAGAATCAACCCTTTGCTGAAGGGCAGTGATTCTCTCCTTTGCTTGTTCTGTGTCTAGTCTCAACTTCTTCTTC
>SPJY01017580.1:4621-19198 GCA_005191435.1 Raddia distichophylla
TCCCCTAGTAGCCCCCATTCCTGTATGACGTTCGTCGGAATTCGCTGAGGCTGGGGCGCCCAATCTCGCTTTGCTCAGCCTCTCCGTCGTTGGCCCTCTTACCCACTGTCGCGCCCCTACGGCAGCTCGGTAAGCACTGACACGTACGCTCCAAGATATATGCGTATATATGCGTATAATCGAAATGCAGGGAGTTAATGTGCGCATGATCTCCTGTGCACGCGCGCGTGCACACAAGATGGATGGATCGAGGAGTTTATCTAGAGTGCAATATCCCTTGATATTATAATATCGTTTTCACTCAGTCATAGGCGTCTGCGTTTGGACTGGCGTGCAGGCGATTTTTCGCTCGTAGCAGGTGATTTTCCAATGCGTGTTCATGTGCAGTTTGCTGGCGTTAATATCGGATCGATGAGGCATGCATGGCGCGCAGCTCGTGCGTTAATCGCGGGCATTAATTTGCCGAGGATACATGCATGCTAATTGCAGCTTTAATCACACGGAATACATGGCATGCGGCTGAAAGAAATGCCTCGGCTGTTTTCGCATGGTGCACGGTTCTTTCACTAATCGTAGCTTTAATTGCGCGGCATTGAGGCCGAAACGAGATGCCCCGTTTTTTCCATGTTTTCAAGTTTATATTTATGTGAAAAATATTTTTAATACTGCAATTTCTATTTTTATTTGATTAAATCGATGTAAATGAGATGTAAATACATCAATAACAAATCATATTTAGTTGCTCGGTTTTGCTCAAACCCAGTCGCCTGGGTCGCGTCGCGCGCTCGCCGACGGCTGGGCCCAAGAGTGAGGCGTGCGTGTGGTTGAAATTTCTATGTTTTTATGCTGAAAATTCATTCCCCTGCGCTAAATGCTAAAACGCAGGCGCCTACGCAGTTTCTGGTCCCCACTAGGCATGAACTATTGGTGACTGCGAGTTATTTAACTCTTAGTTGAATTTTTAGGCTGTCGATCATACATCTTTATAGAATGGGAGCCACTATGCAGCAGGCGCCTGCACTTTAAAGATTTGTGCAGGCGCATGCACTAGTATAAAAACAAAGCTAATTTTATGGAAGAAACACATAAATATAGAAGAAACATCCGTCATTCACACAAAAACTAAAGTGCGGCGATTTAAAAAAACAAAAGGCAAAAATACAAAGAACAAACAATTAAAAAAAATGGTAAAAAATTTAGAAAGTAAAAATTACATATAATAAACAGAAAACAAAATAAATCTATAATAAATCAGATCTCGAGCAAAAAAATTCGCTATCACGAAACATTTTTTCCAGTAAATGAAAATGTGGAAAAATAGTACAAATTTAATGGAAATTTTTTGCGCCCGCACGATTTCGCAAATTTCAGGCGCCTGGTTTTGAAAGCAGTGTAATAATTTATTCAACGGTTCATTTGGCACATAGTTTTGTTATTTTTTTTTTGTTCAGCAGGTAGGTGTATGAAGAGAAATCAATTGTCTTTGTTTGAAATAAGAAATCATAAATAGAAACGCAAATAATATCCCTTCAGATTAACAATGGCAAGCAGTTTCGACTTTTATGTAATACACATTGTTTTGAACATAACATTAAAAGTATATGCTGAAACATAACATAAAAATATATGCCATCATGTTAACTCCTTTTCGATCTGTTGGATTAATAAATATGAAGCTGTCCTTGGTGGAAGGTCTTGACAGAACTATTCTGCTCAATGCTTCATCGGATCAAAGATGAGTGAGGCATGAAACACATTTTTTGCTGAGAAACTGTAGAATTTTCTTCAATTAGTAGCCTGTATAACAGTAAAATCCAACACATATAAGAAAGGGTTTTTTTATGACACATTGTTACTTTAGATGTGGAAGAAATAAAAAATCAATGCGTAATACTCACTGGACTGAAAGAAGACAGCAGGGGAGTTTTTATAAAATGTGTGTACTGTTTTTTGCAATCATTTTTTGGTAAAGCTGAACAACTTTAGATGACTCATTGTTATTGATGTGAATGAAATCTTGTACCAAAAGGAGAGCATGATGAAAAAAAAATTCAGATCATTGGTATTATACTAAGACCCAGTGAGAATAATCAGGTGTAGTATACACCGCCTAAAAGTGATGAAAGCCTAGAATTTGGGAAGGAAGGCATAGCTGACCTTGAAAACACTGTTTAGTGAATGTTAAAGACAGCTAGTGTTAGGCTTTCTTATACAGGGAGAACTGCACTGTTAAAAATATATAGAAATTCATTATAGTATTGTGTTGTCTATAATCTATTTTGTGTTCAAAATAATATAGCAGCTATTAGTGAGGCATGAAGTTTATTGAAAATATTGAACTGACCAACGTTAAGCACCCATGTTTTTTGGTGATGGAGAGTGATATTTCTAATGGCAAATGATATTTTGCGGGGTCATATTGAAATAAATGTAGTGCAAGTCAGTAACATAATAAATAGCATGTAAAGTGTTCAGTAATTGTTTTTTTAGAAAGGTATGCAGTAGTTCAGAACAGTATATTGTGTAAGTCAATAATGCAAGAAAATTACTATGCTATGTAACAACAACACATATGTAGAGACATTTGAGAAAGCAAATTGCAATGAAATACAGGAGGTAACATTTTGAAATAATGAAATAGAAGCTATCAGCATCAGGAAACGAACATCATCCTTCAATGAAGCATTACAACAGAGATGTCCTGGACGGAGCACTGAAATGAAGAGTAAGCATACTTAATAAGATACTGGAAAGACTGCATTAATATG
Organism: Raddia distichophylla; assembly: GCA_005191435.1. Taxonomy (NCBI): domain Eukaryota; kingdom Viridiplantae; phylum Streptophyta; class Magnoliopsida; order Poales; family Poaceae; genus Raddia; species Raddia distichophylla. The sequence goes on from SPJY01017580.1 coordinate 7,390, forward strand.
GACATAAATAGTTGGAGCGAATAACCATATAGCTTTCCATTGTATTGTAGATATTTGTGGGCATGGTAATTCATATTGATAAAAAAAGATCATCAAAGTCTACTACTAATAACAGCACCCATGGCAATGATTTTGTAAACCACTATTGGAATATTGGAAGAAAAAAGGTATTCATATTGCATACTGACTGTGTATATGTTTGTATAATTGATGAAGTGCCGGTAAGATACGGGCACATTATTGAAAGTGGCATTACTATTAGAAGTGAGAATGGCTTGATGTATTTATAATAAAAGTTTGTTGCACATAGGAAAGCTTATTCCATTGGTATCAGCTATAGATAGCCTTACATGAGGCCAAAAAAGGGCGGACATAGTGGAATGTAAACTAAGAAGGGGAAGGTAATTGCTGGAAGGAAATAAATCATGTCTTAGATTTTTTTTATACAATAGCATGTGGGGAAACTAAATATGTAGCCAATAACTAAGGTTTGACCTGTGCAATGTACGACCCACCATGGATTTTTTAAATCTCATAGGGGTGCTATAAGGAATAGTAACATTGAAACATTAAATTTTATAAGATAATCTATTTGTACATATGAAGGTGATAAATCAACACCAGTCTAATGGAAAATCATTCTTAGCGGGGTAACATTTGTATGTGAAATCTATCTTAGTTTTGGAGTAACCTACACTGCAAAGTACTACTCCGTATGCAGTAAATTGCCTGGAGCAAATTAGTTATGCTGGGAAAATTGCTTGTAGAAGAAAATAGGATGTTGTGCTGATAAAAGGAAGATTAGCCATATGGACGCACTGAATTGCATATCTTGATTTTTTCATGTTGTGATGATATATAGTCTGACAGTAAGGTTAGAGAGGAATATATAAGCTGTAACATCCCAAATTTGAAAATCAATTTGGCACGTTAATAATTTCTCAAATGCATAATTTAAAATGTTAAATCATTTATTTAAAGGGCATCATGCCATCATCATTGCATACATTTCATTAATTTGGGAAAAATTGATTTAAACTTTTCAAATATGCACCTTTGGTGGAAAAATTTAATAATTTGTTTAATGCATGTATTATATTTCTTTTAAGCCAATCTCAATGAAATTATTTGGAAATATATTAATAAGTTTTGGGAAAGCAAAATATAAATTTCCTAAGTATTAATTTATTTAAAAAGGGGTATTTAAAAATGAAATGCCTTTGGGGGAATAGGTTTGACTTAAAAGCTTTTTATCTTCTTCTTGGCCCAGCTCGCCGCTGCTCCTCCCTCGCCTGTGCAGCGTGGTGCCACTGCCGTGTGGGCCCACCTTGTCAGCCCCTCTCCCTCTTTCTCCCCTGTTTCTTCCTCCTCTGGTCGCCGGTCACCACCGCTGTTTTCTCCTCTCTTCCGCTAGCGCGTGGGCTCGCTCTGACACGCGATCGTGTGTCTTGATCTTTCCCGGACCCTCTTTACTCTCTCTGCCTCTCGGGTCTTGTCGCCGGCCATCTTGTATTGATGCCGCCGTATCCAAGGGCGATGCCGTCACGCCTCTGGTCGGTCTTGGCGCCGGCGATTGCCATCTCTCGCGCCGCATTAAACGCCGGGTGAGTGCGCCTATAAAAGGGGCGCCGCTATCCTTTTGCCTTTGTTTCGCGCTGCCGCTGTGTCTTTCGCCCGAATCGGAACCCCGCCGCTGCCGCCATTGCAATCCCCGCTCTGCCAACTCCTTCGACCCGGCGAGCTCAAAGGTAGCCCCTCCACCTCTCCTCATTCTCATTCCCGGAGTATTTGGGACACACGGCAGTGCATTCCGTCGCCACCGCGTTGCCGTGACGTCGCCGCCGCCACGAGCCGCCGCGCCGCTTGCTCCGACCACCTCTCGAAAATCTAGCGCCCCCATGATGCTCGCCTTGCTATCACCTCGCTCTGAGCGCAGCTAGTTGAGCTCCGGTGGCCGGAGTCGTCACCGCCGTTGGCCGCTCCGCCGCCAGGTGGCGATCCCCTGTTTTCCCCTCTCTACCGTGCGGGAGTCGCTGCCGTGTGGGATCGGGCGGGACCCGGTTGCCAGCCGCGCTCGCCGCTCCTCTCGCCGTGCGGTGCCAAGCCGCGCTGCGTCGTTGGGCCGTGTCGGCCGAGCCGGCCCACTGCCGTTTGAACCTTTCCCTTTTATTTTTGTTTTAATTTTTGGTTAAACCATTTTATTTGATAACTAAAATATTTGTTTAACATAGCTTGTGCATGCTAAAAATTCCGTGAAAATTAGTGAAAATACTTTGCTAGTTTCTGGTCTTAATAAAGTTATATATATGCATGTCATACATATAGAATTCATTTTTGATTAAATAACTAGATTTAAGTGCATCATTTCATGTGCATAAATCATTTTAATGATTTTCTTCTAAATAATAATACATGGAAATCAAGATTTCTGCATTATTTCTAAAAACAGCAAATCATGAAAAGTTTCTTATGTGTGTTGTATTGCCTTGCATGTGCGTGTGCGCGTTTAGAAGGTCAAGCTCCCGAAGACCCAATCGTCGACGTTCCCTTCGCTTTCCCCGGAACCGATCAAGGCAAGTCCCCCTTTGACCATGTTGAGAAGCCATTTTCGGTTATTTAGAAAATGTTTACTAGACTTGAAAATATGCATGCTAGTTTAAAGATGATAAATGCCGTATTTACTAGACTTAGATATTATGCCGAATAGAAAGGTAAGAAATATGGTAGGATTAAACCTAAGGCTAAACTATAAATTGCTCATATTTATATACTTGTTGTGGTAGGATAAATGCTTAAAATCATTTATGCGAAATGATTTAATCATTTGTGTGAAATGAGAATATTGTTGAGAAATGTTTGGGAAAGGATGATTTAAAGATAGCGCATCAAGGGTGATGCTTAATAGGAAATGATTTTCCTCTTACCCCAAAATCTTTCCGACTAGGGAGATATTTTGTCAGTTGGTGCAGTATGGCACCGGTTTTGAAATTGGGCTAAAATATAAAATCTCCCCTAGTCTAAGGACTGCTCATCCTATAATCCTATGAACGGAGCCATTACAGTACGACCTCGAGCCCCGGTATGGGACGGGCCCGATCGTTGGCCCTCGTGGTTGATGGTCTTGTGGCGAAACATCGAATGGGTGCGTAGCCTCTCGAGGGTAAAGCGTACCCACTCTGCAGAGTTAAAACTGTCATGATAGCCGTGCTCGCGGTTATGAGCGTGCGATGGGACTGATTATATGGTAGATTCTTCATTTAAAAACCATTTTTGAAAAAGGGTTTTTGAGAAAGGATTTGAGTTGAGTAAAGGATTTGAGAAAGGTTTTTGAGAAGGATTTAACGTGAGCTGGCAGCCACCGGTGATATTCCGAAATGGGCGACGGCCTATCGGAAAGTGTCACGCGGAAAATCGGACCTAGCAAATTTGAGAAAAGAAAAGAAGAAAGAATTTTGAGCTAGGGGCTACCGGCAATATTCCGAATTGGGCGACGGCCTATCGGAAAGTGTTGCGCGGGATGGACCTAGCCGGTTTGAGAAAAGAGAAAAGAAGAAAGAATTTTGTTCTTGCTATGGCACTGAGGCCAAGTGGCGAGACCCGTTTGAGAAGAGCCCAAAGGAAATGTTGAGATTTAATGTTTCTAAATTGCTTTGCCAAAACTAGGCCAATAAATGCATTTCCGTAAAATATCCTAAGCCCTCCTTGTAGTAAACCCCATTTGCATAATTCCGGACTTGCGAGTACAATTTGTACTCACTCTCCTTTTCTCCTCTCCCTTTTCAAAATTTTCAGCAGCCGGTCCATCTGAGTATGGCCCGTCTTCCGAGGAGGAGGCCCCGGATTACGTCGAGGAGGCGTTTTCCGATGACGAGTTTGAAGACTAGGGTTGCGCGTTCCTACAGCCCTCGTGCCTGTGGGATAGATAAGTTCCTAGATATTGTATTAGGCTTGTATCTCCGTGTACTCTGATGTGCGGCCTGCGAGCCCTTGTATGTGTTTGTACTGGACTATGTTCTGTTTGTAATAATATCGTTGGCACTGTTCCGTTTCTGTATATCTGTGTGTACTAGCCATGATCCTTGGGACTAGTACGGGTTTACGCAGGTGGAACCCGATATTGTAAATCGGGTGCCGACATAAGCATACTCATTTTACCAATTGAAATGAATGCCAAAAAATAATGAACTTAAACGCCAAAAAGAGGGTGTATTGGGTTATACCTGAACTCGGATTAATAACTTGACTTGATATGTCAGTAAAGATCTCTTTGTACACCACATTATGTGTCTTTGTTTCATATTCAGGTGGATTATTTTCAATAAGAACACGTAGGCCTTTCGGTGATGTCACACGTGACAAAGCAACATAGAATTGTCCATGTGAAAAAACAGGACTTGGTAGGTAAACTCCAACTGTACTAAGTGTCTGGTCTTAACTCTTATTAATTGTCATGGGATATGAAACACGAACGGGGTACTGCCGACGCTTTATCTTGAAAGGCCATTTGGGGTCAGTTGAGATGCATATTATCCTTGGGATATATACCTCTGATCCAATAGCTTTTCCTGTAATTATTTGTGCTTCGATGACACGATGGGTTAGCTGGGTCACTGTGAGTCTAGTGCCATTACATAAGCCTTTCGATGGATCCAAATTCCTTAGAAGCATTATCGGCACACCAACTTTTAGTTGGAGTTGGTGATCCGGAAGGCCACTCATGCGAACTATGTTAAGAAATTCTACTGGATAAAGAGAATCAGTAGTGCAATAGTTAGGTGAAGTATCATCGATACTGTCACAACTATAATAAGACATTTCCTGGGTTGCCACCTTGCTCATTATCTCAGCATTAATGGTAGCAGCGACCTCATTTGTTGGTGTCAAAATAGCTCTTTCACATAAATAGGTTGCTGATTGAGAAGTTTGTATTGTTGATCCATATACAGAGTTGATTAAACCTGCAACACTTCTTTGTTTAGCTGGCAAAAGGAGATAATCTGGAATGTTGACCCAAGGTTTTTCATCCATGTCTTTGGGTGTACTATAGAAAATCATTCCATCGCCTATGGAGAGGAGCCATTTAGCAAATTCTTCAAGTCCAATTTTGTCAGACATAGAAAGTGTTGGTGATTTAAGTCTCATATTTTCTGTCAACTCAAGGACTATACATTTCTGCCATAAGTAAGAGCGAGTGATAGAAGATGCTAGGATCTATTGTTTTTTTGCATTTGGGATGATAGGAAGGGTTTGTCTGAAATCACCACTCAACACAACTGTTATGCCACCAAAATGTTTACCCGCAGAAGCATGGTGAGATGATGACATAATATCTTGAAGTGTACGATCAAGTGCTTCAAAACAATGTTTGTGATTCACAGGAGCTTCATCCCATATAATGAGGGATGTCTTCTGGATTAATTCAGAGAGCTGTGTATCCTTTTTTATTCCACATGTGGAATGCTCTTGTATGTCTAGTGGAATTTTGAAACGCGAATGTGGTGTTCGACCGCCTGGGAGCAGCAAAGCAGCTATACCTGAAGATGCAACTGCTAGAGCCAATTTTCCTTGACCTCTTATGTTGTTTAACAGGGCATTCCATAGATATGTCTTTCCAGTTCCACCATATCCATAAACAAAAAAGGTGTGCCCACAACTGTTTATAACAGAGCCTTGTATGGTATCATATATAATTTTTTGGTTGGAATTGAGTTGGCTAACCTGCTCAATTGATGTTGCGAATGTATCAGCAGAGCAAAAGGCAAGCTCATCCATTATTAGCCTATTCTCCAACAGAGGAGAAGCATGATACTCTGGTTCAGGTAGGTTAAACCTATCTAAAGTATATCCAAAATTTCTTAACAACTTGTCTACTTCCACCAGGACGTATGATTTAATGTGTTGGTCAAGCAGTGCTTTGGAGATGTCAGTTCTGACCTGAAGAGTGTCATGTCTCATATCATCTCCCATGGTATTGACATATTCAGCAAATAGTTTATTTGGATTTGTAACCTGGCAAAATAGAAGGAGTGTAACAAATAACTGCCTAAGCTGATATGGAAGAGCCCAGTTAGCAGCGTCAGCCATAGCATGAGACCACTCACGATCATCACCAAGCAAACCTAGAGCTTCATATGCAGCACGAAATGTAGAGTATTGTTGACCAGCTATGATGCATAGATCGGAATAGAGTTGTGCTCCTTTTATGACATGCAATAACATACGAAGGTAAAAAAGCTCTCCTTCATTAGGTCCAACATTAGCAATTTGACCAACTTTGGGACGGTTATTACGGCGTGGCGCCCAATAGTGGCCATTTGCATGCCAAGTCCAATGCTCAGGAAAGTCAACATATGTGTGTTGTTGAGCCTCTGGGTATGCTTTGTTAGCTTCAAACCATGCGGTTAATTTTGGTGACAGTAATTAATGGATTATTGATCACTCTGTCAAGATGGTCATCCTCTCTAAATATAACATTGTTTTACAAAGGAAGGTGAACTGGGAGTCTCTCTATTGATGGGTCAGTGTGATGTATATCAAATTGGAGTAATCGCCACGCTGCATCATTGGGTGTTACACATCTGCAATCCAAATATTCCTTTATTTCATCTATGTCGCGAGCTGGATCAAAATTTGATCTTTTCCTTTTAACTCCAACTTTAGAGCAATCAGGGCCTTTAGTTGTGTATTTAAATAGGTACTTCTCCATACCATCACGATTGACACTCTCAACGTTGATATGTGCTTGGTACTTGACTAATAGGTCAACATTATGTGCGACTACATATCTATTATCAATGGCGACATTATTTCTATTAACGATGATTCCTTTGTCTGGCCGTGCATATCTGACATGCCCATTAGAGAGAATTGTAGTGTGCTCAACAAAGTCTTTTGGGTAGAACTTACTACACTTCTTGTTAACCATGCAAGAAGACGATGGATTGATAACACCGCATGGCCCGTGTATCATAAATTTAGAGACAGCTTCATAACCGATTGGGTCAATAGATGGGTCAGGTAGTTGAGCTGATATAATGGCATCTATCTTGTCAACATCAATAGGGCTATCTTTCCTAAGCCATACAATGATATGGACATGCGGAAGACCTCTCTTTTGGAACTCAATTGTATAGACAACTGCAGTAGAGAACATGCAGGAAAGTAAGAAATTATGTGAAGCAGGGATAAAACACACAAAAGGCATGACATGCTGTAGCTAATGAAAATAAGACATAACCTCCAAGCACTGGTCCAAAAAAATTGTGCTTTGTAATATCATCTATCAACAAATTGAGTTTCATTTCAAAAATACGATCGACAATATCTGGTCGATCCGATGGGTGCTGGCTCGGTATAACTGCCAAGGCTATCTCTATTTCTGGCCAAGAAGCATTGCACGTAAAGGTGATGAATAAGTCTGGACAACCAAACCTACAACAAAGAGCCACACAGTCTTGATAATTTTGGTAGTAATAGCGAGGGCTTCCAGTGCATGAAGATGGTAAAATAACCCTTTGTCCTGTAGAAGAGGCCTCAGTAATGCCAGAATTTACTGTTTGAACTAAAGACCTGAATTGCCCAGTTCTGTACTTCAGCTGGAATGACCGCTTTCTATAGTACCTCAAGCGGCTGTCCTCTACACAACAGAATGCATCAACCAGATATGCCTATGTGAGCTTTTTGCATCGTAGTGGAGTATTGAAGTCGTCATTTCTATCATGCAACCTATATGCATAATATTCCAACATGGTGTCATTTCTCCGTTTTATACCTTGTGAGCGAGAAGAAAGTCGATACCTTAGTTGTTCATGAAACCCATCTTCTCCATAAGGGAACAACAGAGGATATTGCATTGCCATAAATTTACAGTGACTTTCCTTCACTCTTTGTAAGCAATGTGCATGATCCTCGACAATCAAGTCACGACCCTCATCAGAAGCTCCTAGATCAGTTACAACCAATCCAACAACCTCTGATGCAATGGGAGCACTATAAACATTGCCATGCTGATTGGGTACAGCAAATAATTTGATAGAATAACTATCATCTAGTCCATCAGATAGCCTATCACGGGCAGTACGGAATAGCTGGACAATTGGGTTGTGCTGAATAAGCATGGCTGTCAAAGCTGCAACAATGGCCTCATTTGCCTGGAAGTCCCCTTCACTATGGGAAGCAACCGCTATTCGATTTTTGATCTCGTTGTCAGTATAAAAAATATATAGCTGACAATACTCAGGTCTTGCATCTTGCGCGGAAAGCAATGAGCCTATTCGATGGCATAGCTGACCGCTAATCTTGAAGACATAAGGCCCACGATCGTCGTTGATAAAATTGATGACATTGGCACCCATAGAGGTCAATGCATACATGGAGTTGTAATACCTTATAAACTCATAGAAGTGTCTAGATAATGTAATGCTTAGTCCAATCAAAAAGCCTAAAAGTGGTTCCGGAGGTGGCTTATATGGAGGTAGAATAATGTTCCCTCCCTTGCAACATTTGTTATATATAGGTGATCCTACTCGACCATGACCACACACATGCTCCTCGTACCAAAAGCGAGCACCGCAATATGGGCATACATGGGTAGGACCTCCAAGATAAAGAGGTTCATATACAGAGCCTGATATGAAATAAGAAAGAGAAGCAGAAGATGAGTATTGTGCTCTAAAGGGAAGTAGAGATAGAAAAAGGAAAATATTAGTTTTAGATAGTATAGCTTTAGCAATGTCACCATTGAGAAGGAACCATAGGGCAGCGTATTTGAGCACATTTGTATAGCGGAATAGTTCAGTCGTGTTGCCTTTGAGAATGAGTATAGAACATCGATTTGGAACAACTGTGTATTCTGAAATTGCTGAGACCATCATAAAGTAAGGATCATTAGAATGAGTAGGACATGGATTGCTGGAATAGTATTTTGTTATCCATCATATTATGTAGAGAGGCAATGGTGGTATAAGCCATGTATGAACAATAAAGCAATAACAAATAACATAGTAACTTACGGTGGTGTTGGCTGACCTTTTTTGTGCTGCCATGTCGTGTGGAGCTATTTTGACCATGAGAGATACCCTGGACAACACCTTGAGAGAGGGGGGGGGGGGGGGGGGGACAACAGCTTCAAGTCTAGTAGCTGCAGAAATCCGTACATAACCACAAAGGGTAGAATCTGTGGTGGCAACACTGGTCTTGGCAGGTGAGGCACGACGACAAAGAGGGCGAGACGAAGAGGGTGTACAATTAGCTAACATCACACATAAAATAGCACGGATGTGACGGGGCCCAAATTCGCTTACCTTTAAAACCCGTCCTGTGGAACAGCACTAGTCCCTGGACCAGTACACTAGTGCCACACATCACATAGCTGGATCATCACATACAATAATGAATGAAATAAATTATAAGATGAACACGGTTTCCATGTGCTGGTACTAAATACATCGGTATGTCTTGAAGATAGTTATATTACAACAAGGATGTTATTCAGGCAGAAGCTACGCTATAATTTTAAGTGAAGATCCTAGTCTATGTATGTGACCTCCGGACTACAGGAGAGCCTATATCTGGCCGGCATCGAACACTGCATCTCCATCTTCGCGGCACGTGTATTCTCCATCTTCAGGTTCTCCAAAATCTAAAAGAGTGAGTGCCTACTACCAGGAAAGGTATCATCATTTGATGGTGTAGATGAAGCGGCTGACATTAAAGAAAGTTGACGTCTAGCTGATCGGCATGACGGGAGGAAGAAATGTGAGTTTGAGCACTCCTGTCCTATGGAACCGTTAGACATAACAGGGTGGATGTGCTGGCTGGCAGAAGTGATACCTACGAAATCCATGAAAACAGTGTGCACATAAGCGAAGAAAGCAGACCAAGAAAGGGGGTGAAAGCTGTACGCGACTAAAATATGTAACTTACCCATGTGTGAACGGCCTTCACGGAGAGGGGTTTTGCCATGATCTAGTTGGCTGGCTGTTGGCTGGTTTGAGGATGATGCTTCCATGGAGAGTGTGAGCTCATGGGAAGTGAAGACAACAAAAAGAGCGAGGCATTTACCGTATCAGGTTTTGTACAGTACCACACGTAGCATCTATGCAATATGACAATGGGTAGCAAGTTAGCAACAATAAAATATGAAAAGGTTGAGGCTAGGCATGGCAAAAAAAAAACAGAATAGTAACGAATGTCATGTTACCTATATGTATGTAATAATTCTTAAACAAATTGGAATTTCGAAGACAACTCTATTTTCCTGAACAGGACCAGCAGCACACAATTGCTTACCGAGTAATCAAAATGGAAATAGAACACACTGCTATCAATCTATAATTCATTTGATCATGCAGTACAGACATAGAAGTGAGCAGTGGAAATGAAAGTTGAGCCAACTTGTAACAATCTCTAATTAATTACCTGCGGGTGCGGTGGGCGGTTCGGTGCGTTGAGATGGGCAATAGAGTTCACTGAAAACACTGGCTCGGAAGATTGTGTGGAGGCAATTGTTGCGAGCGGAATCGCAAGGGCATGCCGTCGTAAGCGGATGGGATGCCTTTGTCAGCACCAAATAATAGTTGGAAGCCGTTCAATCTCGAGGCTGCTCATTAAAGTTTGCAAAATTGATAAGTCAAATAACAGTTTGCATGAATAATACTTTCAAAAGAATCTGAAAGAGGTGCAATCTACATTATAATATTCTATAAGGAATAAGAAACTGACAAATGGATATTCTAACATAAATGTAAAAAACCCACCATCAGCATATCACGTGAACCATCGGTGTGGGCTATTTTTTTTCCCACACAGTAAAAAAATACTTTGGTATGCCATGAAATTGATTTGTTGTAAACTATAGAACATTGCTGAACATAAAAGTGTAACTCAAAGTTCCATTTGGTAGATACCTTCTGAAGTGATGTGCTTTACCCATTGTACATGTGTTTGCAATACTAATAATAGTTGGAAAAGTAAAGGAATGTATGATGAGAATCTAGGGCGTTAATGTTATTCTGTTAGTTAATTAATACTCCGTAGTACACACAGCACATGTCTGTAGACATGTAGCTTTATTTAGCTAAAGATAGCATAATTGTGCAAATAAAATAAACAATTTGGAATCCAAGGATTAGAAAGTTAGTAACACAAATTTTTTGGAGTAAAACAGCAATGAAGAAATAATATGCATCCTAATTTATTTGCTGTGTGCGTCGGGGCATGGAATTTGAAGGGCCATGGAAATAAAAGAGGTGAAGATGAAATTTTTTTTATATAGCATCTTAAAGCTATCTGCACGATTGATTGAAGGAAAATTTGTATGAATGCTATTGAAAGTAGTAGAGTTATAAGAAAGCACGATTTGACGCCAACATATCAAAAGCAATTTATTGGAAGCACGATTGATTGCTTCAGTAGTTTAGGTGAGGAGAGAAATTGGCAGTAACAATTTGTTGGGAAGTATAGGTTACAAACGTTGGGCAGGTCAGGCACAAACGAAGTGAATGAAGGGCGATGGAAGGCGTGGAGGGTCGGCACGAAGGCGCGGAAGCAACGGCGAGGAGTTGACACGGCAGGTCCCACGCGCCATCGGGGCCGGCACAGAGGAGGCGTGGTGCAGCGACCGGCAAACCCGATGTGGTGGCGGCGCCGCGTCGGCGGCGGGCCAACGGGCGCAGAGGCGGAGAACCGAGGGAGAGGGAGAGACCGAGAGAGAGGGGGAGGGAGACAGAAGCTCACGGCGGCAGCGGCTGGCGGCGATCGGGGAGTGACGGCGGCAGCTGTCGGGGCGACGGGGGAAGAGCGGCGGCGG
>SPJY01017590.1:0-18337 GCA_005191435.1 Raddia distichophylla
ATTTCATACAACAACAAAAGAAAAACCCATGTGCTTAATCTGTCCAGGGATCGGTATTTTGTCTTGATATATAACATCACTGCCACGACAAAGTGATGAAAACCAATGATTCATTATCTTTAGGTAACAAGAGATACACAGTTCTAGTGTTCTACAGTAAATCCAGCTTTTTAACAAAGGACAGGAGCATACAGAATTTGGGGTTTTTGAGGTTCTTCTCCAGTGGGCAAACAAAATTAAGAGATTACAAAACGGGTTGTTGCCGCCGTCCATAACCGTAGGTCGTCGATAAGATGAAGTAGGAATAAAGCTACGGGTTTTTAGTTGAGCTGAACAAGAGACGAACCGTCCTCAAGTGCAAAACAGTTTTCTTTTGTTTCCTGAGGAATAAATTTAAGTCGAATCAGGCCAGAGCCAGACCATCCTTGCAAGCCCAAAAGATCACTATGCCCCTCAGAGCCCTGCTCTCCAGCTTGTCAGCTACTGCATATGTCGAATGCAGTCTTGGCAAATTTGGCAAGCAGCGGCGAGCTGCAAGCCTTCAAAATGAAGGATTCCATCGTCAGAAATACAAGCTAGCTAAGTAGATAATTATAGTTGATGTGGAGAAGAAACATGTCGCAAAAAATGCTTTGCAAGTAATCACAAATTACTCTCTCTATTTGAAAATAGTAGTAGTAGTTTTCGATCTGTCCTAAGTCAAATTTTTGTAACTTTATTCATACAAAACTTTTATACTATTTAGATTTAACACATAATAATATACTCCCTCCGGTCATAAAAAGAAGTCGCCATTGACTTTTGCACACGTCTTTGACCATTCGTCTTATTCAAAAAAAATTTATAAATATATATAAATATAAGTCGTACTTAAAATATATTTAATAATAAACTAAATCAAAACAAAATAAATGATATTTACATAACTTTTTTGAATAAGACGAATGGTCAAAGATGTCTCCAAAAGTCAACGGCGACTTCTTTTTGTGACCAGAAGTAGTAGATTTATTTTGAAAAGAACATCTTTAATATTATAATTTAATTGTATTTTATAAATAAATTGTAATAGATTTTAGTGGTCAAAGTTAAATTTTGGAAACCATGTCAATGCTCAAAATGAGTACTATTTTATAATGGAATAAGTATATAATGTTCGTGATACCTCTCAAGCTCTAAACTTATATGCCTATGACATGTTTGTTTCATAGATAAGTCTCTCAAATAGGAAGAAATGAATACTTGAGTAGGCCTCGTACATATCACTCGGAAACAAAGGGCTGATAATTTTTTATAAACAATCTAAAACCATGTTTTTTTGAGCAAAGGGCAGGAGAGATGCCACCTATTGATCAAAAGAGAAGAGGTTTACAGAGTTAGGGGTTTTAAAGTCCTCCCCCAGAGGACGCACAAAGAATTAAGAGATTATAAAATGCGCTCCTGCGGTTGCCACAGCCGCAGGTCATCTAGAAGTTGCCGAAAAACAACGTCCGGTGGTCGTTCGGACGAGCAAAAAACACGGTTATTCCGCTCAAGCCAGAGATGCCAAATGGTGCCGATGGCAATGGAGAGGGTCGCTTTTGGGTTGGCATCCTGGGTGACATCAATTTCCCACCAAAACGGTAGGTCGGATTTCCATTGCCAGTGTGATAGGTCCTGCGAGGAAAATCGAAGCGAAGCGACAAGGCGCGTCCAGATGAAGGAGCTGAAGCTGCATTCTAGGAAGAGGTGCTCTGGAGTTTATAGGTTCCTCAGGTAGAGGGGGCAGAAGTAAGCGTTGGGCAGTTGCCTTCGTAATAGTGCATCAGCTGTCCATATCCTCCTGGCCAGAAGCAACCAGACAAAGAACTTACATTTGGATGGGGCCCATATCCGCCAGATCCTGCGCTGCGGGGAGAGCTCATGACGGCCAATGAACCGCATGTTGTAGGCAGCTTTCACGGAGAAGCGACCGTCTGTGGAGAAACGCCATGTGATCAGATCATCTTCGAGTGGCGTCAACGACGCCTGAGTGAGGAAGAGGAGAAGTTGGACAGGTTCAGTCATGAGGGAGGGATCCATATTGCGCCTTCGGTCGATTAGCCAGTTGTTGTTCTCAAGCGCCTCCATGACACTTTGCCCTTTTCTGGTGGAAGCTAGGAAGAGCCGCGGCGCTAGTTCCTTTGGCGACAAGCCAACAAGCCAACTGTCCTCCCAGAAGGATAGCAAGGACCCATTCCGAAGCGTAACTGAGCATCCGGCACGAAGGAGAGCTGCATCAGCCTCTGTGGGAGGGTCTAGTGAGCCGATCTAAGGCCTAGAGGGCGACTTCTTGTTGAGCCACAGCCAGCGTAGCCGAAGGGCTCGACCGAAGCGGGATAAGTCCAAAACCCCAAGGCCCCCGAATTTGGTAGGCGAGCAGACCAAGCTCCAGTTGACCCTGGGTGGAGCCCCCAGGATAGCAGATCCGCTCCAAAGCCATGTTTTTCTTGTTTGGTCAATTTTCTTAATGACCGAGGTTGGGGGGGTGATGACGGAGAGAATATAAGTCGGCAGGGCCGAGAGAACCGCTTTGAGCAGGGTAAGCCTACCTCCTTTAGACATGAGACGACCCCTCCAACATGCTAGCCGATTTTTGATTTTGTTGACGAAGGGCATGTGAAAAGTCAATAACACTGGAACGTGTGAATTTTGGAAACCTAGAAGGTAATGCAAAACTGGAAACACCCAAACGAAAGGCAAACACGTAATTTGAAAAGCTATCCGGTGGATACACACAAAGTATCCCTTCCATTATCCTAATACCTCCCAAACCTACAATGACACTTCAGCGAGCAAACTACGATGGATGCATCAAGCATGGAATCGATATGGATACTATGGCCTCCAAAAGAAGCCAGCAACTATCAATTTAAAGAAACAATCCTCTGAATTTGAAATTTATAACACGCGTCAGTCACCAATTTAATGCTCAAACCATGTTGTATATATGATTCAATGCTCCAAAGCAGTTCACTGCCATTTGGCACATGCATGGTCTTTTGGTTTGCATTCTACGTACAAAACTATGTCTACGATTCAAATACCTACTCTGCTCTATTTAACTCTCCCATTAAGGTGTAGGATCGAGGTCAAAATTTTCATGCAAATTTTCATGTCCCTTGAAGCCAGAGAACCCACAATGCTTGTATCGATAAGTAAAATCATTTCCGTGACGAGTGATGCACCGATTATTAATTCTTTGTTTTTTCAAATAATGGAACAAAGTTATGGCATCTACATGTATTACGCACCAGCATGATGCATCTGGCCAATCGAACATTCTTTACAACATGTAACAAGAAAGATTGTGTGCTTTGCTTGTGTCCATCTGTTTTTAATATTCGAAGGATGAGGATGACCGCAACGTTTATAGGGTGAGAGCAAAGTTGCATTCAGAAGTCTTGAAAAGTTTGAACACCCTGCTATGCATGCTACCTGAAAGATGAACAGCTATAGTGATCTTCACGAATCACGAATAACAAATTTCATCGTTTTTATATTGTATCATGTGTGAGTTCTGAGCGCAACAAAAGCGCACATGGCACTCTATATGTCTCAGAAATTTCAGTTTCAATCAATATATACAGTAGCTAGTGTTTCTAGGTGAAAGTTCCAAAAATTACTATTAAAACTATGATAAATGTGTGAACCAAATTACGATGGAAAAATGGAAATGGGAGAAAGAAACCCAGATAAAAAAAAATACTATGTCGTGTTCTGTTGATTCCTACCCGTGTGCACCTGACGGTGTGTTTTGTTCTTTGGAAATGACCATTGTCCCCATCTGGTACGTAGGATCACCAAAAATGTTTCCAAACGTAAAAACGATCGAGCACATTACCATCCCTTGTATCTGTGGGCAATCTCGTTATAGTCGATTACACATTAGATCTAGTGTTATCTTTGATTCGGCTGAATAGTTGAGGATCCTCGTAAAAGAGACTGAAATGTTAAAAATATACTAAATTTTTTTTGGAATCAATGAAAAGAACCACTACAAGCTTCGAACAAATAACTAAAAGGTGTTATAACATATAAATTGTATAAAAATGATAAATTTTAAGAGGTAACTTTTAGTGTGACTTTTAACACGAAACCTGAACATATAACTTGTATAAAAATGATAAATTTTAAGAGGTAACTTTTAGTGTGACTTTTAACTCGAAACCTGCACCTTGATCTTTTGGACCGAATAAGTGCAAATGCTTTGTGTTAGCTATGCAGCCCTGTTTTTCTTCTTTATTTCTCAAGGGGATAAGGTAATTCGTAGCAAATAAATCCTAAACGGCATTCACAGGGGCAGCTGATTATGTGAGTGGGGATAAGAACTCTTGATATGATCCAAAAATATCTCCTTAAAATTTTAAAAAAATAGGGTTTAGATCAGGAGAACAAAGGGCGAAGGTTTTGCCAAGTAAAGGTTCGAGAGCTAACAAAGACAAGAAAAAACCCTGGGAGGCATCCATCTGATGCATCGACTATGGATATTTCATATCCACATTTTCAATCTGTGGTATTTTTCTTACTATACATGTTCACGTAGTATTATAAACCATATATTTGTTATTGCTATCGTCAGGATAGATATGTCCCATTACTCGATGTCCCCCTATATGTATGGGATATTTTAAGAAATAAATGTCTTTCTTTGTGGCAAGATTGGAGGCAAGAATGGGAAAAACAATTTCACTAAATTTCTGACCGGTAACGGGGCCTATCACAAGAATTTTTTTTTATCAAGATCGTAAATCTAAAAGGATGATAGACTATAATCTAAAAGGTTAGGTACATTGGCAGGGAGCTCAAAGAACCCTAATTTTTTTTAGGAGAGGGATGGTTTTGGAAGTTTTGACAAAAACACTTAGAACTTTATTTAAAAAAATGCCTACATAGTGCTACAGTGTGTTGGCTTGTACAAAAATAACAATTTTTCTGATAACTTTTAATTTTAATCTATCTGATACAGAGCAAATAGGTGAATTAGGGGTGAAGTACCAAGATGCCCCAGAGATTCGCCATACTTGTAGGGGCAAAGTGGGTTGCGTGCCATGATGTATAAAACTAATGCTTCAGTGCCCGTAGTAACCCAAATTCAATCAAAATTTAAAAAATTCTCATCCGACTTTTCCGCGCGTCCAGGCGCGCAATGCAGCGCAGAGGCATTTTTTGCCCGTGGCTGCATCGCCCGAGAAAGTCCGGCGTTGCGTGCGCAGGTAACCAAACGCGCGGGAGCGTGGGCAACTGCATCGCGCGAGCCAGGCTACGCTGGCACGGGCAACCAAACACACCCATAAATTCATTACATTCTAGATTGTGCTTACTCCTAAGATTGACCCCCCATTAGATTCCTCGCCTCGAGAGGGACACCTCCTTCCTAAATTCACTTATCAGATCACACCAAAAATATAATGATTTGGAAAAGCAACCTTTCAAGTAGGCGCTCATTGTGACATTAGCATGTCCATACTCCCGCGCACCGGGAGGAACGGGTTGGCGACGTGGCGGCACGGCATGGTTTCCGCCAGGCGGGATGGCCGAAGCCGCTGGCTTTAGCCAGCAGCTGGGATGGCCGAAGCCACCCTGCGTGGCGGAAGCTAGCTCTAGCCATTCCAGGTGGCGGAAACCACGCATATTTCGGGGATATTCAACCCCTACGGCATATTTTTCCGATTTTTATTTATATGTATATTATTTAATCAATTTGTTCCCCAACCCTAGTTGTGTGTGGTGTGACTTGTGACTTATGAGAGGGCACGGATTAACCATCGTTGCTTTAACTATATATTACTCGGACACTTGGGCAAAGAGCAATGGAGGCATGCCATGGAAGCAACAAACAATTTATATGATATTTATTATCAACCCGATTAATGAGTAGCATTGCTGCATTTGGTTGGTTGATTTGATTTTTGCCAAAGCAATTCGCTGCCATTTGGCACATGGACTTTCGACTGCCTTCTGCAAAACTGAACTGACGGTTCAGCTACCCTCTGCCCTCCTTCGTAGTCGCATGGTATGACGACCATTGTTCTCAGTTTATTAAACTTATTTAACTTATCTATCTATTTGCTTATCATCAAACAAATAAAAAAATATAAATCATTTTTTCTATCTCAAAAACATGTCCAAAAAACTTAAAAACATATGTAAATAAAATAGATCCGACTCTCGAAGCCATCTAAAATAGCTCTAAAATTAGAAAATAAACTCAATAGGTAGATAAGTCAAATAATATACGCTAAGAAGAACATGAATAAAATTTTCATGCAAAATAAAGATTTTACAGTATTTCATGACTTCTCATGCCGGCGAACAAGATGAACAACTAACAGCCACGGTTCTGAGTGCACGACTTTTGAAGGCTAAAGATCAAGAGCCTAGGACGAGCGAGCGACGAGCCGCGCACAAACAAGCGACGCTGCGAGAGGGGACCAAAGCTGAGACGAGGCAAGGGGGCGAGAAATGACACATTATCCCGTGCTCGATCGAGAGGAGTGATACGATTAGCCCCACTCTCGCTCTCCACTCCTCGCCGTCGACCGCCGAGCGTCTCGTCCATCACGGGGCCTCGGCGGCAGGCACCTCACACCATGCAGATGGAGAGCTCAAGCACATGTGAATATGGCCTGGAGTGCCGGAGCCACTAATGCTTCAGTGCCCGTAGTAACCCAAATTCAATCAAAATTTATAAAATTCTCATCCGGCGTTTCCGCGCATCCAGGCGCACAATGCAGCGCAGCGGCGTTTTTTGCCTGTGGCTGCATCACGCGAGCCAGTCCGGCGTTGCGTGCGCAGGTAACCAAACACGCGCGGGAGCGCGGGCAACTGCATTGCGCGAGCCAGGCTGCGCTGGCGCGGGCAACCAAACACACCCATAAATTCATTACATTCTAGATTGTGCTTACTCCTAAGATTGACCCCCATTAGATTCCTCGCCTCGAGAGAGACACCTCCCTCATAAATTCACTGATCAGATCACCCCCAAAAATATAATGATTTGGAAAAGCAACCTTGCAAGTAGGCGCACATTGTGACATTAGCATGTCCATACTCCCACGCGCCGGGAGGAGCGGGTTGGCGACGTGGCGGCATGGCATGGTTTCCGCCATGCGGGGTGGCCGAAGCCGCTGGCTTTAGCCAGCTGGGATGGCGTAAGCTAGCTTTAGACATTCTAGGTGGCGGAAACCATGCATATTTCGGGGATATTCAACCCTTACTGCATATTTTTTTAATTTTTATTTATATGTATATTATTCAATCAATTTGTTCCCCAACCCTTAGTTGTGTGGTGTGACTTGTGACTTATGAGAGGGCACAGATTAACCATCGTTGCTTTCTCTATATATTACTCGGACACTTGGGCAAAGAGCAATGGACGCGTGCCATGGAAGCAACAAGCAATTCATATGCTATTTATTATCAACCCGATTAATGATCGTAGCATTGCTGCATTTGGTTGATTGATTTGATTTTTGCCAAAGCTAGCAATTCGCTGCCATTTGGCACATCGACTTTTCGACTGCCTTCTGCAAAACTTGATTGACGGTTCAGCTACCCTCTGCCCTCCTTCATACTCGCAAGGTATGGCGATCATGATGTTAAGCTCCATTGTTCTCAGTTTATTAAACTTATTTAACTTATCTATCTATTTGCTTGTCATCAATTAAATAAAAATGTTTTTAAATCATTTTTTTCTATCTCAAAAACATGTCCAAAAAACTTAAAAACATAAGTAAATAAAATAGATCTGGCTCTCGAAGCCATCTAAAATAGCTCTAAAATTATAAAATAAACTCAATAGGTAGACTAGTCAAATAATATACGCTAAGAAGAACATGAATAAAAATTTCATACAAAATAAAGATTTTACAGTATTTCATGACTTCTCATGCCGGCGAACAAGACGAACAAAACAAACTGAGCCACGTTTCTGAGTGCACGACTTTTGAAGGCTAAAGATCACGAGCCTTAGGACGAGCCAGCGACGTGCGACGCTGCGAGAGGGGACCAAAGCTGAGACGAGGCGAGGAGGCGAGGACCGAGGAGTTATCCCGTGCTCGAGAGGAGTGATACGACTAGCCCCACCCTCGCTCTCCACTCCTCGCCGTCGACCGCTGTGTGTCTCGTCCATCACGGGGCCTCGGCGGCAGGCACCTTCTTATACCATGCAGATGGAGAGCTCAAGCACATGTGAATATGGCCTGGAGTGCCAGAGCCATGAAAGACGATAGCAACCTGATTTGGGAAGCAAACTTGCAAGGAGACGCCCGTCAGCACGTCCATACTCCTGATACCTCCCAACCCTACGTACATGTATGCATATATGGTGTGACTTGTGAGATGGCTCTTCCCGTGCTCGATCGACAGGAGTGAGCCCACCCTCGCTCTCCACTCCTGGCCGTCGACCGCCGAGCGTCTCGTCCATCACGAGGCCTGGGCGGCAGGCACCTCATACCAAGCAGATGGAGAGCTCAAGCACATGTGAATATGGCCTGGAGTGCCGGAGCCCGGAGCCATGAAAGACGATCGCATGCAACCTGATTTGGGAAGCAAACTTGCAAGGAGACGCCCGTCAGCACGTCCATACTCCTGATACCTCCCAACCCTACGTACATGTATGCATATGGTGTGACTTGTGAGATGGCTCTCTCCACTCCCAAGCATGGCAGCAACTAGCAATTTATATGCTCTTATCAACGCAATTATTGGCCAGCATTGTTGCTGGTTTGATTTTTCCCAGAGCAATCGGGGATTTTTCTTTCGCTGAAATTTCAAAAAATTTGATAATCTCGGTCTAGCACAATACTATTGGGAAAAAAAAGGGCGTAGATATTAGATTTGAACGACAACAAAGCACGATATTTGATAATGCAGTTCGACTCTCAGACTACATCTGCGGGGCAATGATTATAGGCGTTCCTCCCCAACAACGTAGCATACCGGTTACCCGGGTCATAGCCACAAGCCAACCGTGGCCACCTGCGTGCCTACGCCGCTACTTTGTTCGTTACAGACTACACCAGGGTGCCCCTCTATTTATATAGCAGCTAGGGTACGAGTCAAACTCTAACATGACCCTCCCATGCCTATTACATTACAGAGTCCACGTAACCAACTATTACGTATTCGACACCAACTCTAACAAATACAATAAATATTCTTCTGATTTTTTTTTAATTCAACTGATTTTTTTTATATTTAAGACTAACATGTAAAAAGCCATAACTTCCTTCTTTCGAAAACATATCGTAGCTTGGTGAGTAGTCCACGGTGGATCAAATATGAGTGCAGGGGTGAATCTAAAGTGTTAGCATCAGGGTCAAGCGGCCCCGTTGTTTTTCGAACAAACCATTCTTGTTTATTTCTACCATATTGGTATATATACATATAAACCTACAATTTGACATTTAAACATAGTAATTTAGTGTTAAAATGATCCCGAAGACCCAGCGACTTGTTTTTCTGGATCCACTCCTGTACGAGGGACATGGTTTGACCTTTTGGTTTACTTTTTCCTTTTATTTTTTATTTAAAATGCAAAAGTTCTATTTTGCTTCAATGAAATTTCACCAAAATTTAGCAAGATTCGGTAATTTAGCTCCAGAACGAAAATTCTGGCTTACCAAAAATTAAATTTCTGAAAGCAAGGGCAAATGGACTTCGAGTGCCTTATGCAAAACTGAGGTGACGGTTCAGCTGCCTGCTCTGCCTCCCTTGTACTCCCTGGGATGAGGAGCATGAGGTTAAAATGTCCACACAACAAAAAAATCCATGTGCTTAATCCGTCTAAGGACAAGGGGCGGATCCACCACTAGGGCTGGTGGGGCAGCTGCCCAGGCTTGAATTTGGATGTTCGCCTAATACATACCCTTGATTCTATATAAAGAAGTCAGTACTACAAACCTAAAACAAAAATATCTCTAGCGTAGTTGGCTAGGCTGGAATGCTAGCTTCCCTGAGGTGTTTAGTTCGATTCTCATGCGCCTTTTTTGCTTCTAGCCTTCTACATCCATCCACTTATAAATAGAACATGTGGATTTGATTTTTTTTCTTTTCATCCAGTTTTAAATGAAAAAGTCTTCGAGTATAAGAGAAGCATCACTTACGATAACAGTTTGATTTAATATTCTAATAAGCATATTGTTTTAAATAGGTATTTTACCGTAATTAGACGTTTTAAAATATGATGACCTGGCATGTTCTCCCAGAAGCTTTTGAATATGACTTTGAGGTTGAAAACCACACACAATAGAAATTGTTTGCCTTCCAGAAGTATATCTAAGTTATACAAATAGATATTATGTTAATTCGATGACGATTCTTAGGGTTAAGTTCGCCCAGGCTTGATTTTAATCCTGCGTCCGCCACTGCCAAGGACGATCGTTTGTGTTGGTAAGTAACATCACTGCAATTTCACAAAGTGATGAACCGATGTTTAGGTAAGATGCAGTTTTCTGTAGACATGACAAGCCAATGCCAATGATCTTTAGAGCAAGTCTAACAACACACTGTGACACTAATACAACAAGAAAATATAAACACATTATTACATGTTTCTTGTGTGTACATGAACTAGCTAGCTACTTAGCTTAGCTCCTACGACCAAAGCGAGGCATGGAACCAGAATTTTCTCCACCACCGAGATTAGCAACTCCATTGTTGTTTGGATCTTTCCTCAATGTCAATTGATGCTTCAGCTGCACCATGGTCCACGGTGTCCTGTCATCATGTCCATGTCCATGTAATAGATGAATTTTCTTTAGAGCTTACTTTTTTTTTTCTAGGTATAGTCAGATCACATAGAAATCTTGGAGCTTCAACCGAATATAAGACATGAAACAAGATAAGAGGAGTGTGCGGATGAGAAAAGACACATAAACTACCTATGATCTCCATTCTGGTCAGTTTCCCCTTTCCACATCTCCCTTCCTCTCCTTTCGCATGAGTGCTTCAATGACATTAAGGCGCCCCCTCAGTGCATGTTGAACAAAGTCATGACAAGCAGCGGCAAGCTGGAAGCCATGGAAATGAACGATTCAATCGTTATTAATGCAAACTAAGTAGCTAATTATAATTGATGTGAAGATGAACACATCGCAAAAAATGCTTACTCTGGGTGTGTTCTCAAATATACATGTTCCTAGTGTCTCCCAAGCCCCAAACTTGTATGTTTATGAGAATCTGTGACCACATATGTTTCTCTGCAGGAGATGAATTTCTAAGGGTAGCAAGGGATGGATCTGAGTAGGCCTCCTACATATTATTCAACAACAAAGAACAGTGAATATCATCCGAAAGCTAATAATAAACGAGACAGTCTAGCAAGTCTCACTATTTATATTCCACAAATTTAATGGTTCATAAATGGAAGCATCCTATCCTACCTACCACACCGTCAATACACACGTAACTCCTTGTGCATGCGTCCAACAAAAGTGAAAACACAGCTCAGCTGCAGGCTTTACGAACAGTTCAAAGTTGAGAGCAATCAAATCCATTCTCGATGTCTTTGATGGAGCCTCTAGGTTAATCACAAACACCCAAAAGAGCAAGATCTACCCAAACGGTCTCAGTACAAAAGTTTTGAATTCCTTGCTAGGCAGTTTCCCAACTCAAATCAAGGATTTCTCATGCAAATGTCTCCATCTCCCCCCTCCGCTTAACAAAACTTAGGAAGTGTGACATCAGTTACAACACATACTGGATAAATGTTCAAAAAAGCTGGGTGGGTGGAAGGGAGGTCTCCTATCCAAATCAGCGAGGCTCATACATGTGAACTGAGCCTATTCTTTTCAACTTATTTGCTTATGCTTTTTTAACACAAAGGCAAGAGTTTTGTCATTTCATTGAAAAAGTAAAATACAATGTACAAGAGAGAAAGGGAAGAAAGCAAAAGAGAGAAAGTGGGAGGGGAGAAACGTGACCCGACAGCCTCAACAAACATGCCACTACGCAATACCTAGCAAACTACAACATGCATGCGAAACACCAAACACCATCATCACGAGGGATGCAGAGCCACAAACGACAACACACCGTTGTGAACTATGAGGTGGGGCACACGAAGATCAACCTATTCGCCGACCGCCACCATTGCACAAGATGCTCGGCTAGACACTAGAGGGGGAGGGGTGTCCGATGTCACCACCATGCAGGATGCTTAGTCTTCAGCGCCAACGACCACCGCCACCAACCGACCACAGGGCGTATGGAGCTTGATGAAGACAACCTCCACTAACAAGTAGGATGCATGATTTGAGTGCTCAATTGGTACACCCAGCTGCCCCACAGGATGCCCGGTCGAGGCACCAATCAAGCAAACTCTGGAGGCTCCACATAAGCAACGCCAGTGTGGCTTCCGAAGGGCTCTCCACGTACCATTCTGGTAACCCATCAGAAATACAAAAAAGAGAGGACCATGGTGTAACAGCCCTACTGTTATTTCGGATTAGCCATATGTACCATCATCATATTTCCATTACCTTTTAGAATTTTCAAAAGTTTTTGCATGATCTTTGCATCAAACACCATGTTCTTCGATGGAAGATAAAATCTAAAACGTAAACCTTTAGTGAATTCATAGGCCGTGCAAATAGTTAACTGGGATCGGACCTGCTTCAACGAGCAAGTAGAAGCTCACACGAGCTTTGGTATCCGGTCTCACCGAGCTGGCCTTCGTTCAACCAAGCCAACCTAGTACTGGCTGAGCCATCTGGGCAACATAAAAGACCAACCGGTGGTGCCGCCCAACGAAGGACAACCGGCAAAGACCAACCGGGCAAGGCACGACCTGGGCGTTTAATGCAATTGAGATCACAGCAACAACCACCGCTGGAGAACAACCGAGTGCCGGATAGAAGCATCTAATGGAAGGCAACTCGTTCCACTTAAGTTCCAGCTGGAAAACAACCATCATGGAGAGCAAGCAACTGGGGCAAATTATTTTACGTAAAAAGCCTAGAAGCCTACAACAAAGCAGAGTGGAATGCTTAACGCAGAAAAGGTTACTACAATCTATTGTTCTACAGACTGAAAACACAAAGGAAAATGTACCGACTACTCATCATCATTCAGTGAAGACCACGGCCACTTATCGTTGAAGGGCACAGAAATGATCCTCTCTTCGTTCACTGGCAGTATACATGCATTTTCCAACCTAGGCTAGTTCATAAATTCCTTAGGATTTTATCAGCCTAGTCGCTGCCACCATCATTATCAGCACCAGTGTTCTTGTGGCTCTCGGTGCCTGAAGGCTCCGAGGTGACACCGCCCACATCTTGCCTGCTTACAGCTGACTGGGGATCGTTTGCATGGGGCATGTCAACATGCAGAGGCTGAGGCATGCCATTAACAACCCCAGGTCTAGCAGCCATTTGTCCAGCAAAAGAAAGCAACTGAGCTTGCTGCTGTTGTAGTTGCTGCTCCTGCATCTGCTGCGGTGTTAGAGGGGTTCTTGGAGCAAACATTGGGACCTGTGACATGTAATTCCCTACCCTAGATGATCACCTTAAAAAACCTGATACCGGGGCAAACCATAGGCGAGAGACTGCAATCTGGAATCGGCGCCCGGGGAATCAGCAGAAGGCGGCGGCTTAAAAAAAGGAAATTCTTCACGATGGTATCAAGTCGGATCAGGGGGCGCGCTGATTTGTTTTGGCGCACGGGAGGAGGACGAAGGGAGGAGGAAGAAGGAAGGAGAAGGAGGAGCTGACCTCGCCGTCGCCGTCGTTGACCTCGCCGCCGCCGCTGTCGAGCTTGCCGCTAGCTTTCGGGTTAGGGTTCTGGAGGTTCGGGGTTTAGAGGGAGGTCGGGGAGGCGGCGGACCGGCGATTGGTCGGGGTTGGGTGAGGGCGGTGGCGGAGGCGGAGGCGGAGGTGGCGGCGCCGGAGCCGGGGAAGGGGGTGAAGGTGGCTGGGCCGGCGACGGCGGGGGGACCACGCCGTCCCCGTCCGTTAGGGTGGGCGGGGTGGCATGGCGGCGGGGGCAGGACGACGGAGAGGTCGGCGGCGAGGGTGTCGCCGATAGGATCCCGTCCGTCAGGGGCCGAGGGGAACGAGATCCCGTCCCCCAGTAGCCCCCTAAAAAAAGGGTAAAGGGGAGGGACGGCTGCCCTCCCCATTTGTCTCCTCCTAATCTCTCTCTCTCCCGCCCTTCTCCTCTGGTCTTGAGGCAACGAGCAGTAAGGGCGGCCGGCGGCGCTGCACCCCTTCCTCTTCCACGCGCTTGCGGCGGCCCAACGGCGTTGCCACCTCTTCACTTCAGCGCGGCGGGTTGCGCCCCTCCTCCACCGGCGTCCGTCGCGCCGCCCCTCTTCCTCTCCTTTGGCTCGGCGCATGCGGCAGCGCGACCCCCCTCTTCTCCTCCTTTCATGGCTGGGGCGACCGGCGCGCCGCCCCACTCCTCCTCCGTGTGCCCGTGACGACCGGCGGCACGGCCCCTCCTCCGTACGCCTAGCGGCGCCGCCGCCCCTCCTCCACGAGGTCGGCCTGCGGCACCTCCCATCTTCTCCACACCAACGGCAACCCTAGCGGCGCATCCCCGTCCTCCTCCACGGCTGTGGTGACGGCGCCCCGACTCTCCCACGGCACAGCGGCGCCGCCCTAGCTCCTCCATGCGTCTGTGGCGGCGGTCTCCCTTCGGCCAGATCCATCGACGCCGCCCCTGCTCCACGCGCCCGACGGCGCCTCCTGCTCCCCCACGTGCCTAGACGACGGACGGCGCCACTCTTTCTCCTACCGTGACGGCCGGCCTTGCCCCTGCTTCCCACGCGCGAGGCGACGGCACCGCCTCCTTCTCGGCTCGGCGCCTGATCTCCTCTCTCCTCGGCGCTCCCCAATCCATGGCGACGGCGCTGTGTGCTCGGCTTCCCCGGCGGCGCCCCATTCCTCATATTGGGCCAGCGGTCCCCAGCCACCTCCATCTTCCACGGCACGGCGAACGACAATGGCAACGACCTACGAGCATTGATCTTCCATGGCCCTGCGGCAACACACGATGCTGACTCATCCATCTCGGTGGTGGCACGGCAGGCCCCGTCCCTTCCATGGCCGGTTTGGCACGACGGCTCTGACGTGCCCTAACCCCGTCACTCGGCAACCGGTAAGCCGCTGAGTCAACACCGCAGCCACCCATGCTCCTTAGGGCATCTCCAATGGTGTCATGTCAGTTGGCTGTAAGGAGTCCAACCCATCTTTTTGCCTATGTGGATGAGAGAAGAAGAGGAGAGAGATAAAAGATTGTTGTTAACTAATAGCCTGTCTATAGCGGATTATAAGGTGCATTGCATCTATTACACGTGGGCCCATATTAAATTTAATAGCCAATGGTATAGCTAATCCATTAATTGGAGATGATGTCTACAAACTATCTATAGATGATATGGAACTTTCTTATAGCCAATAGTTGGCCATACCATTGGAGATGCCCTGCTCAGCGCTGACGTCGGCTTGACGTACTGGTCGCTAAAGTGTAAGCATGTCCGGAGTCAAGTGCGATGGTTGCCAGGATCTCGGAGCAAGTTGACAATTGCCTCCTTGTAAATGCGAGAAAATTGGCTATTTGCCACTCTCTTCGTGTGGCTTCGCAAAATTGCCACTTTCATCATGGGCTTCGCAAATTTGCCACTCAGCTCGTTGACACTTTGTTTAGTCTGCCATTTTTTTTTCTTTGTTTTGTATTTCTTTTTCCATTTTTAGGCACATGAAAGGACTACAATGCCCTTGCCGAATCAAATGCAAGATTACTACCTATCTGGCGAGGCAACCGCCTGTACGTCTCCCGTGCCCGTCGTCTCCCGAGTGCCAACGCGCCAGGCCGCCACCGCCAGGCCGCCGCCCGCCGTCTCCAGCGCACAGGGCCACGCCGTACGCGATTGCTAATCAGGTTGCTAATCAGGACGCCGCCCGCTGGACGCTGCTCGCTGGATCCGGCGACGAGGTGTGAGCCCCATCTCCTGCTCCTGTGGTCATATTCTATCATTTGTCTCTGCTTTGTTTTTTTCCTACCGATTTTCTCTCTCTGGATTCCCGTTTTTTGTTTGTAGTGTGAAGATATGAACATGGTTGGATCGTCTATCGTAATGAACATAGAAATCTTTTGTTCGATTGGCTGATGAGTTATCGTTCTAATCAGTTATGAACTAATCAATGAACTAATTATCACGTACTGGAAATTGGCTATTGGCGTAGGAGACGTACAGGGGCATTCTTGTCCTTTCGCAAGCCGGCTAATTAGAAATGATTACGAAAAGCAATTAAACGGGGGAAATGGCAGACTAAACAAAGTGTCAACGAGCTGAGTGGTAAATTTACGAAGCCCATAATAGGAGTGGTAATTTTGCGAAGCCACACGAAGAGAGTGGCAAATAGCCAATTTTCTCTTGTAATGCATAGCCCGTACATGCATGATGCATGCATACCAATGCTAATCTACTAATCAACATGATTAGCGGAAAGAAGACATGCAGACTGCAGTGTGTATGCACGTATAAATATCTGAGCTGCATGGAAGCGAGTGTTCAAAGAAATTGAAGACCAACCACGCTTGCTTTCTGTTGCGGCTGACGATGTCCCTGCTCATGATCTGCATCGTCCGAGCCAGCCGGTGCACCCGAAACACCGGCGGGATCGACCATCACATCGACTATAACGGAATACCGTTCCGTTCCGATGAACTCGGTCCCAAAGACGAACAAGACCCTGAAGGCCAAGTATCGTGGGGATCCCAATTCCACGGTGCCGTACGTCCAACTCTCCTGATGACGAACACCCTTTCAACGGTATCGTGAAGATCCTAGTTCCACGGTGCCAACATACCGTTCCGTTCTGACGAACCCAGCCCCAAAAGGCAAACAAGACCCTGAAGGCCAACGGTATCGTGGAGAACTCAATACCACAGTGTCGACATACCTCATAACGATGAACTTTCCGCTAGAAGAGAGAAGCTCCAATAAATACTAAAGACGATGGTGATCAAGACCGTCAAAGTCCACATTCAACCCTGTTGGACATGGTGGAACATCCCTGATGAAGCCAATAAGCTGTTAACCTTAACTCTAAGTCGAGTGCTAACCGTGCATTCCCCCAAATTAAACTACATCAACATGAAGCTTGACGAGGACAAGTTCAAACGACACGAGCGGACATAGCCAAGTGTCAACGACTGTGTTAGGCATTACATAGACCCTGCTGCCCCGTGTATTCTGTCATCGCCACCTCCACTCCATCCATCAATCGCACAGTGAAATGCAAGACGAAGAGAAGAAGACTGCTCCATGACTTAATCGGAGGTGTTCCGCGTATCCACGCGCGGATGTAATTAACCGGGTGACCTTGAGGTTTTGAAATCCAAGAATATCACAATCATCAACCAAGATGGCCAGTCAGCATGGTTACGGAGCACAAAACCATGAGAATCTAGATTTCATAAACAATTGATTAATAGAATATCGGCGTTCTCTCCTTCTTTTGTGTATTTTCGATAAATACACTGGCACGCCCGCAAACGCGTTCTTCCCACGTTCTCGTTGCGGAATTTGTGTGCGTCACACCTGGAAGGTAATGCAAAACTGGAAACACTCAAACGAAAGGCAAACACGTAATTTGAAAAGCTATCCGTTAGATACACACAAAGTATCCCTTCCATTATCCTAATACCTCCCAAACCTACAATGACACTTCAGCGAGCAAATAACGATGGATGCATGGAATCGATATGGATACTACGGCCTCCAAAAGAAGCCAGCAACTATCAATTTAAAGAAACAATCCTCTGAATTTGAAATTTATAACACGCGTCAGTCACCAATTTAATGGTCAAACCATGTTATATGATTCAATGCTCCAAAGCAGTTCACTGCCATTTGGCACATGCATGGTCTTTGGTTTGCATTCTACGTACAAAACTATGTCTACGGTTCAAATACCTACTCTGCTCTATTTAACTCTCCCATTAAGGTGTAGGATCGAGGTCAAAATTTTCATGCAAATTTTCATGTCCCTTGAAGCCAGAGAACCCACAATGCTTGTATCGATAAGTAAAATCATTTCCGTGACGAGTGATGAACCGATTATTCTTTGTTTTTTCAAATAATGGAACAAAGTTATGGCATCTACATGTATTACCAGCATGATGCATATGGCCAATCGAACATTCTTTATAACATGCAACAAGAAAGATTGTGTGCTTTGCTTGTGTATTTTTGTAGCACTCCAGCCCAACCGGCTCAGAGTATTACCGACTCTACGAAAAATTACAAATTTCAACAGCATCTCCCTAGAAAGTACTCTAATTCACAATCACAATTTAACATATATACACA
>SPJY01017590.1:19097-41253 GCA_005191435.1 Raddia distichophylla
TCATTCCCTCATCCACCTAGGACCTATTTGTTAGATTAATTCAGTGCGCACAACCTTGTATCCATTTGTTTTCTGCATGTGTTTTTGAGTCTGTCTGTTGCATCAGTTTGTTTTCAGTTAGTGCATGTGTTGGCTTGCAGTTGGCTTGGTCCAAACTGGAGCTGATTTGTAGGAGTTGTGGAGTAGTGGTGTGAGTGGCACACTAACCACGTCGTGTGGGATGGCACACGGCAGAAGTGGCCTTAGTGGGTTGTTTGTTCTTTCATATATATACTATAGAGTCTGAGAAGCTGTGTTTTGTTGGCAGCACCAAATTGGGTTTTCCTCTTGTGTTCAGCAGGTGCTTGGTCTCAGCGTTCTAGCTGAGTATCAGCACTACATAGAGAGGGAGAGTTGAGTGCTAACTTGCGTTTGATCCTGACACATCCTGCAACGCAACCAAGCATGACTTGCCATTTGTCTGCCCGATGAATATTTCACAGTTCACAATGCAGTTTATGATTATCATCACTAAATCTAATTTTGATATCATATTCAGGCTGTATATAGCGACATAAGGAATTATTACTGGAGTTGTAAGCTGAAAATCAAACTTCAGAATTCCTCCTAATAAGATATATCCATATTAAAACAAAAGTAAGCATTGAGCATATATGATGCTAATCTCCAACCCAAGCAAAGTAGATATTTCAAACTCTATATTACAGTAACCACACAAGACCACGAGAATAATCAGCTATCATTTCTGGTATAGAGCTTGACAAACGTTGTCAAACTTTGAATATCAATGTCATCAATATTAAGAAAACATTTTTAGCTAGCAAAATGAGCAATCTATGTAAAGGCAATGTTATCAGGATTGCGCTAAATACCAAGAAAATCCAACAAGAGCACTACTACCTAGTCATCGATAGTTAACTTGGAATATCAATGCCATCGATATTAAAGAAAGCATTTTAGGCTAGCAACATGAGTAATCTATGTAAAGGCAATGTTTACAAGATTGCTCTAAATACCAAGAGAAAAAAAAACGAGAAGAGCGCTACTCACTGGTCCCTATCACCACAGGGAGCATTGCTGGCAGGTTGCATTCAAATAGAAACATTAAACAGCATCACATTAACCGATGTAAACAAACAACCATAGATACACACCAGGCTTGTAGAACATGGAGAGTCCAAAGTCTGTGGCCTTGAGCGGGGCGTCCTCCGCGGCGCTGGCGAACAGGAAGTTCTCCGGCTTGAGGTCTCGGTGCATGACGCCGAGCGAGTGGCAGCCCTGCACCACCCCGACGATGGTCCTTATGAGCTGCGCGGCGGCGCGCTCGCTGTAGTGGCCCTTGGCAACGATGCGGTCGAAGAGCTCGCCGCCGGCGCAGCGTTGAGAGCAAGGTGGACTTCGGGCTCAATCCCCTGATATCAAGAAGATATCAAGCTTCATGAGTTGAACAGAAGTGCTTTAGATGGGTGAGTGTTGGTATCCGGTGGATACACACAAAGTATTCCTTCCATTATCCTAATACCTCCCAAACCTACAATGACACTTCAGCGAGCAAATAACGATGGATGCATGGAATCGATATGGATACTACGGCCTCCAAAAGAAGCCAGCAACTATCAATTTAAAGAAACAATCCTCTGAATTTGAAATTTATAACACGCGTCAGTCACCAATTTAATGGTCAAACCATGTTATATGATTCAATGCTCCAAAGCAGTTCACTGCCATTTGGCACATGCATGGTCTTTGGTTTGCATTCTACGTACAAAACTATGTCTACGGTTCAAATACCTACTCTGCTCTATTTAACTCTCCCATTAAGGTGTAGGATCGAGGTCAAAATTTTCATGCAAAATTTTCATGTCCCTTGAAGCCAGAGAACCCACAATGCTTGTATCGATAAGTAAAATCATTTCCGTGACGAGTGATGAACCGATTATTCTTTGTTTTTTCAAATAATGGAACAAAGTTATGGCATCTACATGTATTACCAGCATGATGCATATGGCCAACCGAACATTCTTTATAACATGCAACAAGAAAGATTGTGTGCTTTGCTTGTGTATTTTTGTAGCACTCCAGCCCAACCGGCTCAGAGTATTACCGACTCTACGAAAAATTACAAATTTCAACAGCATCTCCCTAGAAAGTACTCTAATTCACAATCACAATTTAACATATATACACAAGTATAATCAACTCCCATCATCAATATGAAATCAACGGTAAACTTAAAACCCACTCACGGGTTCAACTCAACAAGCCCATTACCAAACCATCTACTATTACCTTTAAGAATGACGATGAAAACATTAAGCAATAAACAAGTCCATTGTCCAACGAATGGAATAAATGCAAAGTTCCACACAAAACAGGAATAATAAAAGGTTCTCTGATTGGCTTAGGTATAGTTAACTAAATTTGCGAAGTCCTGCAATTATGTTAAGGTATGAGTGAGCTTGTGCCGAAAAGAACTGTGCTACGACCCCCCATGCATGTCACCTTCAAAGATCACCTAAAAACCAAATAAAGCTAGAGTGAGTATCGGAGAATACTCAGCAAAATATATGCATAAACATAAAGGGCATCAAGATCTCTTCGACAATCTCATTAAAAGAAAACAACTATTTTAACAACCACTCCATCAAACTCACTCTCCAAGTATTCGATGTAATGCAATGCGCATGCGTCTGTACGGTGAGCTCATACCGGTATAGCTAGGTGCGCACCCGTCGATGCCACACCTTGCCTGTCCTTTTTCAGGCGGGGACCAATTACTCCACTCCCGTGGAGTGCCTACCAAGTAGGACTTTAGAGCACTCCGGACTAGTCACTTTTAACTTTCTCACAGACCTCACCGGACTAGTCGCAAGTGACTTTCTCACCGACCTGGCTCATATGCACATGATGCAACATGTTCTTTCATACCGTCATCACATACTTCCATCACATCAATGAATATCAAAATACTCAATTTAATCAACATATAGGTAGTAGAACTACTCATTCACAATTAAAGGTTCAAGAACATAACACTATATGTTTAACATATACTTGCCTTTAACCGCGGGACTAGCACGACCAGTTGGCACCGAACTCGCACCACCACCTATGGAGAATAATAAATCTCAATGTAGCGCTTTCAATAACAACATTAGAAATAACACAGGTTTCCCCACCCACATCTCGTACTCCTCGCCTCTCAAACTACCTCCATAACTCTATCCAAACCTAGGAAACCAATACTTCAACTTCTGGACAGCAAGCACTTAAAAAGCAATATCTCCAAAACCGCTTACCCGTTTTCTACACTCTTGTACTCGAAACAAAGATAAAACATAGACGCACAATTCCTTTCATATAGCCATAACATGAATCCCAAGGGCGGCACGGCACGGGACGGCGGCGGCGCAGCCACGGGGCAGCGGCGGCGGCGTGGCACGGGGACAGCGTGGCCATTGGGCGGCGGCGCGGCTCTTGGACGCGATGGCGGCAGCTCGACGGCAGCAGGGGCACAGCCACGGGGATGGGGCGGCTCGGTGGCTATGGGGATGGGGCAACTCGGTGGCTGTGGGGATGGGCGACGGCTAGGTTTCTCCTAGGGAAACCGTAAGTTAGGCGATTCCGAAGGTAACCGAACAAGGAAAGTGTCTCTGCCGCGGAGGGCTTACGAGAGCAGGCTTTGCCAAGTGGTTGTGACCGCAACGTTTATAGGGTGAGAGCAAAGTTGCATTCAGAAGTTTTGAAAAGTTTGAACACCCTGCCATGCATGCTACCATGAAAGATGAAAGCTACACTGGTCTTCACAAATCACGAATAACAAATTTCATTATTTTTATATTGTATCATCTGTGAGTTCTGAGCGCAACAAAAGCGCACATGGCGCACTATATGTCTAAGAAATTTTAGCTTCAATCAATATATACAGTAGCTAGTGTTTCTAGATGAAAGTTCCAAAAATTACTAGTAAAACTATAATAAATGTGTGAACCAAATTACGATGGAAAAATGGAAATGGGAGAAAGAAACCCTGTTGAGACCCATGTGGTGGGCCCCCTTGCGTTGTGATGAATATATGTGACGGGTTTGATTTTGATATGATTTTGAAGTGTTTTGAGTTGCATTTGTGAGACGGGCACAAATTGAGTGCCTGACGGACGGTGTCCAATGCCGACCGGACACGTCGAGTTGTGGCGGGTTTTCGCACTGTTGGGCGTGACTGGACGTTGTCCGATGGGGTCGTGTCATGTTGACACGTGTGCCAATTTTCATATTCGAAGGATGAGGGTGGCCGCAACATTTATAGGTTGAGAGCAAAGTTGCATTCAGAAGTCTCGAAAAGTTTGAACACCCTGCCATGCATGCTACCATGAAAGATGAAAGCTACAGTGATCTTCACGAATCACGAATAACAAATTTCATCATTTTTATATTGCATCATGTGTGAGTTCTGAGCGCAACAAAAG
Organism: Raddia distichophylla; assembly: GCA_005191435.1. Taxonomy (NCBI): domain Eukaryota; kingdom Viridiplantae; phylum Streptophyta; class Magnoliopsida; order Poales; family Poaceae; genus Raddia; species Raddia distichophylla. The sequence continues at coordinate 23,564 of SPJY01017590.1, forward strand.
CGCACATGGCGCACTATATGTCTGAGAAATTTCAGTTTCAATCAATACAGTAGCTAGTGTTTCTAGATGAAAGTTCCGAAAATTACTAATAAAACTATAATAAATGTGTGAACCAAATTACGATGGAAAAATGGAAATGGGAGACAAAGAAACCCATATAAAAAAATACTATGTCGTGTTCTGTTGATTCCTACCCGTGTGCACCTGACGGTGTGTTTTGTTCTTTGGAAATGACCATTGTCCCCATCTGGTACGTAGGAAAAGCAAAAATGTTTCCAAACGTAAAAAAGAGCACTTTACCATCCCTTGTATCTGTGGGTAATCTCGTTATAGTCGATTGCTACATCCGTTCTTTTTTGTTTGACGTCTTTGACTTGATAAAGCAAATCACAACAAAATAAATGATATTTACATAATTGTTTTGAATAAGACGAATGGTAAAAAATGTGTACAAAAGTCAAAATCGTCAAACAAGAACGGAGGGAGTACATTAGATCTAGGGCTATCTTTGAATTGGTTGAAAAGTTGAGGATCCTCGTAAAGAGACTGAAATGTTTAAAATATACTAAATTTTTTTTTGGAATCGTTGAAAAGAAACATTAAAAGCATCGAACCAATAACTAAAAGGTGTTATAACATATAACTTGTATAAAAATGATAAATTTTAAGAGGTAACTTTTAGTGTGACTTTTAACACGAAACCCGCACCTTGTTCTTTTGGACCGAATAAGAGCAAATGCTTTGTGTTAGCTATGTAGTCCTGTTTTTCTTCTTTATTTCTCAAGGGGATAAGGTAATTCGTAGCAAATAAAATCCTAAACGGCATTCACAGGTCCCTCGCAATCGCAGGGGCAGGTGATTATGTAAGTGGGGATGAGAACTCTTGAGATGATCCAAAAATATCTCCTTAAAATTTTAAAAAATTAGGGTCCAGATCATGTGAACAAAGGGAGAAGGTTTTGAGAAGTAAAGGTTCGGGAGCTAACAAAGACAAGAAAAAACCCTAGGAGGCATCCATCTGATGCATCGACTATGGATATTTCATATCCACATTTTCAATATGTGGTATTTTTCTTACATACATGTTCATGTAGTATTATAAACCATATAGTTGCTATTGCTATCGTCGGGATAGATATGTCCCATTACTTGATTTCCCCCTATATGTATGGGATATTTTAAGAAATAAATGTCTTTCTTTGTGGCAAGATTGGAGGAAAGAATGGGAAAGACAATTTCACTATATTTCTGACCGGTAACGGGGCCTATCACAAGAATATTTTTTTTATCGAGATCGTAAATCTAAAAAGATGATAGACTATAATCTAAAAGGTTATGTACCTTGGCAGGGAGCTCAAAGAACCCTAATTTTTTTTAGGAGAGGGATGGTTTTGGAAGTTTTGAGAAAAAGCACTTAGAATTTTATTTAAAAAAATTCCTACATAGCAAATAGGGGAATTAGGGGTGTGAAGTACCAAGATGCCCTAGAGATTCACCATACTTGTCGGGGCAAAGTGGGTTTGCGTGCCATGATGTATAAAACTAATGCTTCAGTGCCCATAGTAACCCAAATTCAATCAAAATTTAAAAAATTCTCATCCGGCGTTTCCGCGCGTGCAGGTGCGCAATGCAGCGTAGTGGCGTTTTTTGCCTGTGGCTGCATCGCGTGAGATAGTCCGGCGTTGCGTGCGCAGGTAACCAAACAAGCGCGGGAGCGCAGGCAACTGCATCGCGTGAGCCAGGCTGCGCTGGCGCGGGCAACCAAACACACCCATAAATTCATTACATTCTAGATTGTGCTTCCTCCTAAGATTGACCCCCGTTAGATTCCTCGCCTCGAGATATACGAAGTTATACGAGAAGGGATGCTGTTGGAGATGGTAGAAAATGAAGGGAACGAATGTGGGAAAAAGAATGGGGAAGATAATGAAATGAAGGGAATACATTAGCATGTCCATACTCCTCCTAATACCTCCCAACCCTAGTTGTGTGTGGTGTGACTTGTGAATTATGAGAGGGCACAGATTAACCATCGTTGCTTTATCTATATACTCCCTCCGTCCATCAAAGATCTACGTATTACGTTGTTTGGTTTTTTAGAATTGATCTACGCATATGAAGCCGTTGCTCGTTTTGCTTGCTACGTCGTTTCGTGTTTTGTGGCAGTATTGAATGGATAACACGCACGATTGGCCCATCCATCCTCTCCGCATGCCTGCATGCAACTGTACGCGCAAGGATGCAATGGCCAGCGCGCCTATGCGGTGATGGCGGCCGAAAACGAGGCGTTGTTGCAGCTAACTCAACACAAATTAATTAGAATACACTGAGTTTTTATCGCACCTTGGTCTTTGTGCCAAACCCAAATGCGTACATCTTTGCTGGACGGAGTGAGTATTACTCGGACACTTGGGCAAAGAGCAATGGACGCATGCCATGGAAGCAACAAGCAATTTATATGCTATTTATTATCAACCCGATTAATGAGTAGCATTGCTGCATTTGGTTGATTTGATTTTTGCCAAAGCAATTCGCTGCCATTTGGCACATGGACTTTCCGACTGCCTTCTGCAAAACAGAATTGACGGTTCAGCTACCCTCTGCCCTCCTTCGTACTCGCTTGGTATGACGATCATGATGTTAAGCTCCATTGTTCTTATTTAACTTATCTATCTATTTGCCTGTCATCAATCAAATAAAAAAATTAAATCATTTTTTCTATCTCAAAAACATGTCCAAAAAAACTTAAAAACATAAGTAAATAAAATAGATCCGACTCTCGAAGCCATCTAAAATAGCTCTAAAATTAGAAAATAAACTCAATGGGTAGATAAGTCAAATAATGTACGCTAAGAAGAACATGAATAAAAATTTCATGCAAAATAAAGATTTTACAGTATTTCATGACTTCTCATGCCGGCGAACAAGATGAACAACTAACAGCCACGGTTCTGAGTGCACGACTTTTGAAGGCTAAAGATCAAGAGCCTAGGACGAGCCAGCGACGAGCGACGCTGCAAGAGGGGACCAAAGCTGAGACGAGGCGAGGAGGCGAGGACCGAGGAATTAACCCGTGCTCGAGAGGAGTGATACGATTAGCCCCACCCTCGCTCTCCACTCCACTCCTCGCCATCGACTGCCGAGCGTCTTGTCCATCACGGGGCCTCGGCGGCAGGCAACTCATATCAAGTAGTGGTCGTTCTCCACTAACACGGTGGTTGCGTATGTGCGCCGGCACGGCACGGTGGCAACCGGTGGCAGGGTGGGCTGGCCGACTCAGGGAGAGGAGAGGACAAAGGAGGAAGAAAAGGACCCAATTGCTTAGAAATAAAAAATATGGTGGTTTTTTTTATAAAACGTGCATGTGAAGAGAGTTTGATAACGAATCTTAACACGGTTTGAATGGTCACGAATGTATGTACCATATGTACATGTGGGATTGGATATTTGATGTCACGATGAGAAGGTCCATGCATGCACGATCTTTTGTTGTCTTCCATACGCCATTCATGTAGTAACAAATGCTTGATTAATGTCGTTTGATTGAAGTAGGGTCTAAGAGCATCATCAATGAGGACCTAAGTTAGATCAAGTCTATACCGTATCAAATAAAATAGAAAAGATAGAAATATAGATGAATACTGACATGATAGTGTTGAGTCAACGATGATACCCCAAGTTTATACCTCACATCGTGCCAACGTGAACTACATATATGAATGCTAAGGCGTAAATTTCAAGATTGAGAGATTGCATATGCCTCGGTCGGTGCACAGTTGAAAGCGTTTTGAACCGAAAGTTTCAATGATGTCACGTGATGAGAAGTCCATGCATGCACAATCTTTTGTCGTCTTCCATACACCATTCATGTAGTAACAAATGCTTGATTAATATATGTCGTTTGATTGAAGTAGGGTCTAAGAGCATCATCAATGAGGACCTAAGTTAGATCAAGTCTATACCGTATCAAATAAAATAGAAAAGATAGAAATATAGATGAATACTGACATGATAGTGTTGAGTCAACGATGATACCCCAAGTTTATACCTCACATCGTGCCAACGTGAACTACATATATGAATGCTAAGGCGTAAATTTCAAGATTGAGAGATTGCATATGCCTCGGTCGGTGCACAGTTGAAAGCGTTTTGAACCGAAAGTTTCAAAAAGGAGTCAAGAGCTCCAAAGTTTGCAATCAAATTTTAAATGATCTATAGGCAGTGCTGTTGGTTATGGCTACCTGGCTAGAGTCCACCTGATCTCATCCCTTGGTCTCTTCGTTTACATGTTACTTATACAGACAGTGGCGGACCTAGCACCGGGTCGGGTAGCCCCACCTACACTGTCTATGACAGTGGAGCCCTAGCTACCTAAAACCCACCTATAATTTTTAGTGTAAAATAGAAGTGAAGAAGGAGCTAAACTTCAAGCTTAGGTCTTGAGTTAAACTTCAGTCCCTCCTAATATTTCCGTCTGCATCCGCCCTTGTACATAGGTCATCCGACATCGCTGTGCCGATGCATGATCCAAGGTAAAGCAGAAGAAAAGCAATCGAAGCACATGTGAACTAAATTGCTGAACTGAATTGCTCAGACTTCGAGCATGCATGAAGCATCTATCTTTTGCATCTCTAGATCACATTTCTGCATCGTGTTGTTTAAAACCTCAGATTGTAATGTTTGAAAAGCTGGGAAATCACCCGATGGCCTTTCTGCTTCCCACGCCCTCTTCATTACACATCAGCGAGCTTGCACATTCTCTGTGTTTGGACTTTGGCGTGCAATCTGGCGCTGATAAAAGATCTGGATAGCAACATGAGATGTATCTTGAGGCATTTGATCATTTGATATTCCTGAAACCTCCCGAACCTAGGTGTATAGGACTTAGGAGGAAGCTCTTTGTCGTGTTGATCTTCGGCTGTATATGGGCTATTGGTTCTAGCCATTGGTGTGTCTCTTTCACCACCACTTTATATATAGAGAGAGATTTTGTACTTTTCTCTTGAAGAGAGAGCAACTAATTAGATCTAAACCATTGATATGCTAGGGATATGATTGTAAAAGTTGAGCAAACCACTTTCTCTCCTCCCCTCTCTTCTGTTACTGCCTCAATGTGTGATGTGCGGGCCTAGGACGGGCGGCACGCATGGGTTTAACAGCAGAGGTGCCGCAGGCCGGCCGATGACCTTGTTTTGCTGTTGAGAAGAAGAGAGGAGAGAAAAGGAGGAGCAATACATATAAGATTGTCCTTTAAGGTGTTAGCATCTATGATAGAAGAAAGATACTATAAGGTACCATAAAATGATAATCATTAGATCAAGCTTGATAGGCATTCATAAACGAAGGTACCGAGAGACACCAGGCTATACCAAAGACCATTAAACATCTCATTTATTTATATTGAATGTCTTCGTTAGGGGCATTGGAATGATCAGGCTCAAAGAAGTGCTGAATTCAGGGGGAGATAATTCACACACCCTGAATTAAAACTTTGGCATGAAGCTGGAGTACCCAACTCAATCTAGAAGATTGAATGCAATGTTGGGTGGTTTGTACTTTTTTTCCCTTGGTGAGTTTTTCCCTGAAGTTTTCTCACATAAGGTTTTTAATGAGGCAAATCGTGCGCACAGCAAGCGTATATTATGTACTCTTTCTCCAATCCTTTTTTCCCACTGGGTTTTTGGATGGAGTTTTAATGAGGCATATGCATCTCGCTGGCAAGGTCCAAGGGGGAGTGTTAGGAAACCACCTATAGGGAGGAGCCCGGCTGGCTAGGCCGGCAGCCATCCCTGGTGGGTCTCACATATGGACCTGGCCTATAACCCTAAGCAGTACTATATAAGAAGAGGTGGAGCCCCTATTGTAAACACAGATCTGAGAAATAATAAAGCAGAGCTCCACCCATACATCCTCTGTGTCCCCTGTGATTGCTTTTCCTCTGTGATTGATTGCCGCGTTCGTACCTCGGACTACACTTGGTAGCGAGGTTACTCAACAGTAATGCCGGTTTGATCCGAGAGAATTGATGATATGGGAGCCCATTGGTAATTCATCCTGAAGTTGGTTGGTGATTTGTTTTTTTTGTCCCGAAAGCAATTCGCTGCCATTTGGCACATGGACTTTGATTGCCTTGTGCAGAACTGGGATGATCGACGGTTCAGCCACCCGCTCTGCCCTCCCTCGTACTCCCTTGGTATGAGTATTGAGGTTAGAATTTTCATACAACAGAAGGCACATGAGCTTAACCCATCCCAGGATCGATCTTTTGCATGTGTTAAGTAACACCACTGCCATGACAAAGTAACGAACTGAATCACTGATGTTTGATTATCTATGGGTAAACTAAGAAATATTGTGGCTGTTGCCCTTCTCAGATTCAAAAGGATGAGGATGGCTGAACAATAACGCGTGCAGCTGCAAAAAAAACTTTTTTTTTTTCCTAAGGAATAATTTTAGTCGAATTAGGCCGGACCATGCATCCTTAACTGAATTGCTCGTTCATGGATGCACGAAGCATCTCTCTTTTACATCTCAATGTCACATTTGTAATTTAGATTACAGGGCCTTCAAAGCCCTCCGATTGCAACCCAGGAAACCATGCATTCGCTCGACAGCAGTTGTGCCTCGGCTGCGTCGTCACCGCTCATCAACTCGAACCCACCACACCTTCGACGTCCAATCGGATTCTGAGTAGAAGATGTCCATAGCGAGATGAGCTATACAAACTTGATGCATTTGATGTTCCTGAAACCTCCAAAACCTACATGATCAATGTATACGGGAGATCGTGCAGCCGTATTGATCTTCGGCTGTACGACCCCATGGCTGATGGGTCTAGCTACTGGTGCCTCTCTCCCCAGTGCTTCGAATACAATTATATTATATTGAATATCATGCTCCTTGAAAACGCTGTGGAAGAAAAAGAAAACTAAGCAAGAGAGAAACAAGCCTCGGGTCCGTTTGAAAATAAAGTATTTTAAAATTATGATTTTTTATATGGAAATTTTCTAACAATAGATTCAATCTAGACCGTTATAATCTGGCTAAATTGAAATTGATGATGGAGAGTTTTTATTATTTTTTGTGGGAACTTCTTATATATTAACGTCGTGACTTCGTTTACCCCTGCTTTATATATATAATAGATAGATAGATGATTAACATGGGAATTTTTGTTATATTTTGATCAACGTACGTAGGAATATCTTATACTTTAGGATTATTTTTGTAGCTTCGTTGAACCGTGCTATACATACAATAGATAGATAGGTAGATGTTCGGGAAATTTCAATTTTAATTAATATGTATGGTTAATATTGCTGCCAGAGCTGAAAGTTCAAATAAAAATACGAGCAAATTTATAATAATTATGCGAAGAAAATCACAATGAAAAGACAGAGAAAATTCGAGACAAACAAACCTAAATAAAAAATATGACGACAGTGTTGGCCGTTGATTCCTTCGTGCGCACCCGATGGTGTGTTTCGCTCTTTAGAAAAGAGGCACGCACGAGCGACCAGCGTCGATCCAGACGAGCCGAGGAGATGGTTCTGCGCTCGACGGCTCGAGAGGACTGAGCTGCTAACATCCAACCAGACTGTTACATGTTACTGCTTGCCCGTCATTTGACTTCGCTTCAATGTTGTGGAGCGTCTCTTCTGTCGCCAACTCTCGGCAACATACAATCCAGCAAAGTGAACAACTAAAGCACATGGAAAGCCTGAACCGCCAAAGCTCTTGATGATAGAAGCGATGTGGTTTATAAAGTCTCGCGCGAACACGCATATTAGCGCGCACATGCTCCCAGTACCCCCAATCCTATATGTATATGTGATATCTCTATATATAAAACTAGTAATTAATTGTCAATTGTATGCATGGCTCTCCTCTACTGTATATGAAAAATTGGGTGAGAAACAATGGACACATGGACTCTATATATCTCGGCAACATACAATCCAGCAAGGTGAACAACTAAAGCACATGGGAAGCCTGAACCGCCAAAGCCCTTGACGATAAAAGCAATGTGGTTTATAAAGTCTCGCGCGAACACGCATATTAGCGCGCACATGCTCCCAGTACCTCCCAATCCTATGTATATGTGATATCTCTATATATAAAACTAGTAATTAATTGTCAATTGTATGCGTGGCTCTCTGTACTCTATATGGAAATTTGGGCGAGAAACAATGGGCGCATGGACTCTATACCGGCTCTCCCTACTTTTACATGAATATTTGGGCAAGAAAACAATGGACACATGGGCTCTCTATATATACAAGAGAAAATTGCATTGTTGTCCCTGAACTTGCATCAATTCTCACTTGGTCCCGTGAACTTGAGTTTTACTTTTTTACCCCCCTAAACTTATCTCTGTTTGCATGTTTGCCCAAAAACCGTTAGAGCAACCGTGAAGTGTTGGCATGGTGTTTACCTACCCGTTAACCGCTAATTTAGATGCCACATGGCGACTGGAGGATGACATGCTAAACCACATGACTAGTTATTGATGAAAAAACATAAAATTTTAAAAAATATAAAAATAATAAAAAAAGTACAAATTCATAAAAATGGGAAGAAAATAGAGTCAACTCAAAAAACCATAAAAAATCGAAATAATAAAAAGGGAAAAATCGTACAAATTCATAGAAATTAAAAAAATGGTTTTTTCCTTTTTCATATTTTATTTTCAAATATATTTTTTATGTTTTTACTTTTCTTTGTATTTTATGATTTTTCAAAATTTTCTAGGTTTTTATTTTATTTTTCCCTTTTGTGTTTTTTCATGTTTTTCTGAATTTGTCTGATGTTCCACTGTTTTTTATGTTTTCCCTAATTTTGATTTTTTTTAATGTTGTAATTTTTTAAAGATTTTTCCCTGATTTTTTCTATTTTTATGATTTTTTTTCATTAATAACTAGTCATGTGGGGTGCCATGTGCCATCTAGATCAACGATTAACGGTCACATATGCGACACATCAACATTTAACGGTTGCCCTAACGGTTTTGAAGCAACCGTGCAAACAAGAGGCAACATAAGCTGCCATATGGACAAGTTCAAGGGTAAAATCGTACAATAACTAAACATGTGGGTTGTCATGTCATCTTTCAGAACGTAAGCTGCCATGTAGCATCTGCCCTAACGGTTTTGAAGCAACCGTGAAAACAAGAGGCAACATAAACTGCCATATGGACAAGTTCAAGGGTAAAATCGTACAATAACTAAACATGTGGGTTGTCATGTCATCTTTCAGAACGTAAGCTGCCATGTAGCATCCATTATTCACCGCAAGTTTAGGGGCGCAACAATGCAATTTTCTCTATGTACAACTAGTAACCGCTGATCGCAAGCATGGCTCTCACTACTCTATACAGACATTTGGACAAGAAACAATGAATGCAAGGGTTCTATGGGCGTGTTTGGATGGTTGCCGGCGCTCGCCGTGCCGACTCAGGGCGCGCCGACGCCCACGGCTCGCCATCGCTCGCGTTGGCGAGGATTGGCGAACGAATCGCTCGGCCGCGCCAACGCCCGCAGCCACGTTAACTGTGCTATGGCGCGCCCTCGCCCCCACGCCGGCGCCTTCTGCCGGCTGCCATCCAAACGCTCGCCAAAAAGCGAGGGCGCGCCGACGGTTGGCACGGCTCGCGCGGGCTGCCATCCAAACACGCCCTATATACAGCTAGTAATATATCATTGATCGCATGCATATAGGGCATGTTTGGTTCATGGCCATGAGTTGCCATGCCAAATAATTGGCATGACCATCTCATGGCATGACCAAAACTTGCCATTTTTTTGCATCGTTTGGATTGTAGCCAATTGAGGGCAGCCAAATATTGGTAAACTAGGTGATATGTTTGGTTGATTACCAATTGAGAATATGCCAATTGTATTTGTGATCAAATAAATAATCATATAAGCATGTATACAATTTTAAAAAATTCAAAAAAATGTAAAAAATTATTTTGAAGTTTGTAATATATATATATTAGAACATAAAAAATTATATACCATTCATAAAAGCGAAAAAATAAATTATAAAATGCAAAAAACCAGATAAATTATAACAATAAAAAATTTAAAAACTATAAAAATGGGTTGGTTAGGATTTTATATGAATTATAAAATTTGTTTCATGAGATTTGGACACTGTATGAAATTTATACAAAAATCAGAAGAAAAAAAATTGAAGATATAATCAACTGCACACTCGTAGCTTGTTCGCTCGCTGTCACTGTGTTGCTTCGGTCGCTGCAGGTGGGGACTCCAGCGCTGGCAGCTGCCAAATTTTCTCGCCAACGCAATGGCGCTCGATTTGGCCGCCGGCGCCCTGCCAATTTTTCACGTTGAGTTTCCATGGCGTGCCAATTTTCTTCCAGGACGTGCCTTCTGATGGTGGCCAACCAAACGCTTGCCAAAATATCATGGCAACCAATTATTTAGTATGGCAACTCATAGCTACGAGCCAAACAGGCCCTATAGTTCTCTCTACCCTACATGAATATTTGAAAAAAAAACAAAAACAACAGACACATGGACTCTACGTAACTACAGTACAGCCTCAAACTCCGAATTACGGCAGCAACTAGCAATTTGGGGTATAAGCTATTACCAACGCAATTAACGGCTAGCTTCTGTTGCATATGTTCAATCGATTTGATTTTTTGCCGAAGCAATTCGCTGCCTTTTGGCACATGGACTTGATCACTGGCTTGTGCAGAACTGGGGTGACGGTTCAGCCAGCGAGAACATGGGTGGGCTGCGGGAGGTGTCCCAAGGCTGCACTGCTGCAGGTACCATCTCATCTGAATATCTGATGGATGGTCGTTGCAGGTCAGGCTGCCTACACCACGGGGAAGAAAGTCCTTGTGTGTTTCCTGCAGTTGCAACTGAAAACTCTTATCTGTGCTTAAATGTGTTGCGCTTTTGTGTTGTCATGATTCAAGATTCAAGAACCATATTGACATAAGCATATCTCAGTATGTTAACAACTGGGATAATTGATGTCGCATGCTTAATGCATGCATTAAAATGGATAGAGAGGGGCCGGGATACGCATAGCCAATGCCGGTCACCCGCTACAGAATACTCCTTTCTTATTGTCTCATCACTATTGATTCGCGTAGAAACAGCAATGCTAATTTTTTACTACTAGTTTGTAAGACCCATCGGCAGTAATAATCTGCATAAAAAAAGAACCAGAAGTAAAGTATTATTATCACTGTCGGTTTGTAATAGGAACAGATAGTGTTAATGGACTGCAGTTTGTTTTCAAAAATTCATAACTTTTTCATACTAAGTTGGATGGAAACAAAAGTTTATGAAAGTTATTGTTCTCAATGAGATCTACAACTTTGCAGTTGATAAACTTTTATTTGAAGTGATGTGTATGCCTAATTAATCATTAATACGAATTGGTACTCATAATGGTTGCAACTTGTTTTCGAAAATTTATAACTTTTCCATACGGAATCAGATGGAGACAAAATTTATATAAAAATTGTAGTTGTCGATGATATATACAACTTTGTAGTTGACAACATTTTTAGTTTAAGTCAATTATGTTTCAAATAATCGTTAACACTGAGGGTGTAATCGGATACTATTTTGAATATTTTTTTCTACCTTTCTTATTCGATAGGACAAAAATATGGCATAGATTTTTCCATCTGAATTCATATTCTTATTTTTGATAGAAAGGTTATTGAAACACATTAAAAGTCTATGCTATATTCATTCTCTATCATTCAGCTATTTCAGATAATTCTACTCGTTTGGATATCCAATTACTCCCCTAAGTAATAGGAACCGATTGTGGTAATGGATTGCAGCATGTTTTCATAAATTCATGACCTTTTCATACGGAGTCGGTGGGATAAAAAAAATTATATGAAAATTATAGCTCTTGGAGATATCTACAACTTTGCAGCTGAAAAACTTTTCATTTGAAGCTGTTTAGATGCCCAGATAATCATTATAATATTCGAACAACAAGGATCAAAAGGAAAAAAATCCAAATGCTACCAGCAATGATTCATACCTGAGATAATAGAGAGGTTTCGTTGTGAGTGTGAGGTTGCATCCAAGCTAGAGTATGCTATTCTTGCGTTTCATATAAAATTCCATGCTAAGTTTGTATAGGAGGTGGTAGATTGCAAGGGTATAAAAAAAATTGTCTACTTTTACACCAATTTTTAGACCTAAATCTGCGGTTTTTTAAAAAATCCACATTAGTGTTTTTGATCGCCAATGAAGTCGGTTCTGAATGGGCAGTGATCGACAGTGTATTCTATATAGCGAGTGCAATCGTAACATAATGGAAGCATATGTGTTTATGCAACGATATACATCACGTTATATACTTATATCTCTTAGAGTAACTCGAACAACACACACTAGTACACTGTCTATTCATGTTCTTCATTTTTGGAGCTACATTTTTTAAAAAGAGATCGAAATTAATCCGAAACTCTGGATAGACCTACTTAAATGGCACTCGCAAATGATCATATAAGCCCCACAATCTATTTTCGTTTCCTGTAATGAGTTGTCGCCAATGATCATATAAGCCCCACAATCGCCGTCCGCGTACCACGGCACATACCCAGGATTTAGTAGGGTCGAGATCAAAATTTTCATATAAAAATTTATTTCATGTGAAGCTAGAGAGCCTAGAACATTTTGTATTAATAAAGTAACGTCGCTGCTATCGAACGGACGATTCTTTGCTCTTTTTTTTAGATTATGAAACAAAGTTTCGGTCCCTATATGCGTGACCAGCATGATGTATATGGCCAATCTGATTCTTTATAACAACTAAGAAGAAAGATTGTGCTTGTTTGTGTCCTATTTTTGTATTCGAATGATGAGGATGTATCGTAACGTTTATAGGAGCTTATTTTGACTTGGTTGCTTACCTTTGTTTAAATAGCGAATGGCTTGGTTGTTTTAATTTTTTTTTTCTACCTCAAACGTGTGTGCAAACGCTATAAAAAATGTTAACAAAGAGGACCCTTTTCTCGAAGCCACCTAGAAAAGCTTTTGATATTAGGAGATAATTATAAGTAGATGTTAGATTTTGTGTCGAATATGTGTACAAGTAGCTTACATGGACTTTGTTGTAATAGGCATGGTTGGTGAGTTGGAGTCGGACTCTAGCTAGATCTCCACCATATAAAGGGGGCAGCCCTAGAGTAACCAGGTGAAAAAACTCATAATAGTAGTATAGGCCTAAGGAGGTCAGCGACCGGCATGTGGCCGTGACCTGTGCAGTCGGTATGCTGCGGTATTATGGTTTGGGGAGGAGCGCCCATAATCAAAGCCCCTGTAAGAGTAAGCTCCCGAGAGGCTTATTTGATTTTGGTATTTGATGGCAACTGGGTTGTAGAGCTGGATCACGCCAAGATTAAGGACATTTGTTTCCTAGTTCTTTTGATTTCTTGCGTGTGTGTAGCCTAGGGCCATTATGCATGTCGATCGTCGAATCTCTGGCTGCAGGGTCGCACAGAGCACATCTCCGGTCTCTTATCCTCATTCGTCTTCGAGAGAGTTTGGGATAGATCCAGGGGATTCCAAGGGGTAGCCAGTTGTCCGAGGTTTCGTAGCCACTAAGTCATCCAAAAAACGAAATCCTTTGTGGGCGCGAAACTTCCCTCCCGTTGAGTTTAAGTTTAACGCCAAATAGTTCTAAATCTTCAAAAATATCTTTGTTCGGGCAATGCTACAGAAATAGAGGGTTTTGTGGGCTGCTAGCCGAGATAGGGCAACCGGGCCCGGACAGTCCGGCCCAAGTGGCTCGGCTCGGCCTCCGTGACAATTTGTGGTATTTCATATTTTTGAGAGCCTTCCCGTGCTCAGATTAAAAATATCAAAACATGAAAGGTATAGAGAATTTCGAGGCGCATCTTTTTCATGTTGACAAGTACTCCCTCCGTTGGAATATACAAGGCGTGTTAGAGTTTTGCTCCAATACCAAGGACAGTGGTGAAATGACTTGTTTACCCCTAAACTAATTAGTGCTGCTGCATAGGAATTGGAGTTAACTTTGCATGGGGAGTTAATTAGCGCTGTTGCTGCATGGGACTTAATTAGCACTGCTGCACGGTAGTAGTACTAGTTGGAAATGAAGCCAAATTTCTATCTGGCGCCTAAATTTACCTGTCGCCATTTTTTTTACGTGTTTCATACAAAAATTTAACAGCCGCCTAAATTTTTCAATGCATTTGAAACAAAAAAATTGGCCGGCAAGAAGTGCTATAAAATGGTGTTCATTTCATCCGCACCATTAGCTTTGAGTGAACCATAAGCTACGAACAAAATGCTCCCAGACCTCAATGAAGCATTGCCGGTACTAGTAGGAGTACATTATTGCTGCTTTCTGGTAGTAAATTGTTTTGCTTTCTTCACTATCTTAAAATATGAAGGAACAAGTATCTTCAAAAAAGTAGTGCGAATCTGCTTCAAACCTTCATCACCAGAAAATGAACTGTCACTCGCATTTCCGTCCTCGTCTTCATAGTCGTCGTCCAATGAGTCCAGCACCATCTCCTCCATGCCGCCGTTGTTGAGTGATGCTGGCTCCGCCATGGCGCCGTCTTCGCTGCCGTCGAGCGAGTCCGACACCATCTCCACCATGGCGCCGCCTTCGCTGTCGTCGTCACCGCCGCCGCCGCCGCCAAGCGAGTCTAGCACCTTCTCCGCCATGGCGCCTTCTTCGCTGCCGTCGAGCGAGTCCGGCACCATCTCCACGGCGCCGCCTTCGCTGTCGTCGCTGCCACCGCCGCCGCCGCCGCTGCCGTCGAGCGAGTCTAGCACCTTATCCGCCATGGCGGCGTCGCCGCCGTCGTCGAGCGAATCCTGCACAACATCCATTGAGTACAAACGTTCCGTATAAGTACAGGAGTTTATACTGGAGTACTCCTACTTGAAGAAACGAATCGACTAAGAAGCCATAAATATTTTGCATGCACGCGCATCAGCCCGAAATCCAATTGCATTCAAGAGACTTTTGGGGACTTAGGCCGCTGTGATTAATTGAGGGTATTAGAGGAAACAATTTGCTAAACTTACGTTGAGAAATGTGTGCGCCTTGTAAATTCCAACAAATCCAAAACTCTAATACGCCTTGTAAATTCCAACGGAGGGAGTATTTTATTTGAGCAACAGAAAAAATCATATAAATTTGGAAAGCGTTCAGCCAGCAGTAGGCGTCTGGGTGCCTGGGGCGCTGTTGAAGTGATGCCTTTGTCTGGACTGTCCAGCCCAAGTGTTGTCCTCCCTGTCTTGCAAGTTCCATTTCTAGGAAGCGCCTGCCTTCGTCCGGACCGTTCGGACCGCTTTGTTCGGACTGTCCGGACCTTGTTGTGTCTCTTTTGTCCCGAATTGTATTTTTTACAGGGAGCGCTTGCCTTCGTCTGGACTGTCCGAGAGTTGTCCGGGGGTTGTCCGGCCTAAGGCTTGAGTCTGTATCTGAGATCTATTTCCTAGGGTTTCGAAGTGGGGAGTATATAAGGGCTTTCCTGGTCATGGGAGAGGATTGAGAGACTCATTTGCAACCCTAGCCACCTTTCCCCAAGTGTGAGAGCTCTCTCCCATGGATCCTTGCTCTAGGGTTCCATGTGCTTGAGAGATTGAGTGAGAGAGTGAGGGAGGAGTGAGAAAGAAGAAGAGAGCATCCCCTAGTCTCCTCCTCGTCACCCCCAAGTTTCGTGCCTCTCCCATGGTTGTCTTGCCATCCTCCATGGTGGGATGAGGGTTGAGTGAGTTGTGGTATCTCCGGTCTTGTACTCTTGGGATTCTTGCCACCGGAAGACGTCGTCATCACCAAGTTTCATCAACCTCATCATAAGCAAACCATTCTCCGTGAAGGTCATTGTGATTCCTACGGTGCTTCCTTTCCGTTCGTCGGGGTGTGCAAAGCCCGTCATCGCGTTGACGGCCACCTTGCTTCCCAAGGTACTCTTCTCCATTGCGTCGGAGATGTGCTAAATCATCGGTGTTTCGCGTGTGAAGTCGGTGTTTCGGGGTCCTTCGCGTGTGGAGGTTGCCGATTCATGTGAAGTTATGGAGCTCGCCTACCATGTCTTGGTGAAGAGCTACCATCGAATGGATTGAGGGCTAGGGACGATAGAGTCCCGGTTTCTTAATCGGAAGCTTCTTCAACGTGAGTAGGTGCTTGCACCGAACACGGTAAAAAAATCGGTTTGCGCTTCTCTGTCTCATTTACTTACCGCATCTTGATATCCACTGCCTGCGAGTGCCTTCGTGTCTTCTACACTTGTGCTTTGATTGCTTCTGCCTACTAAACTTGTGTAGGATTTCACGCGCTAGCTGTGTGCTCTTAACTTGCCTAAGTGACTAAGTGCAACAAAAGTAAAAATTGAAATAGTCCGATTCACCCCCCTCTCGGTCTTAGGTTCCTTCAGCCCCGCAGATGTAGACGTAAGCTGAACTGCGTTACCAAACATCGTGTCTCCTGGTGTTGTTCGTGATCTTGCATTGGAGCAAATCCTAACAATAGATAGGTCAGATAAGATAAACCTATACATGGCAAACAGGTTTGCATCTACTACTCCGAAAAGTTTGAACACTTCAAAAAATCTCCTTTCCAAAACCGTACATGAGGTTTTCATCTCATACGGCTCCCCCATTCTGTACATAGTACTAAGCGAAATAATCTATAAAATAAAAATAGAATTAGTCCCACTCATTATGGACCGAAAGGGGTTGGTATTTTTCCAAGAAATCTCTAGCCAGTCTTCCCGCAATAGGGTTTTCTTAACACTAAGGAATTCTATTAATGCTAGAGGAAAACGATAGCTGCAAGAATGTCTTTGTTCTCAACGCCTCCTATTTAGAGGAATTAGCCAGAGTGGGATTGACCTGTAATACAGAATCTATCCTGTAGGTGTAACCTTTCGCTCAATACTCAAATCTATAATTGAAGCATATGAGGCCGCATCAATCGAGGATACATGACAGAAGGAATTGTTATTTCACCTCACCTTCTTCAAGCATGGGTTTCCTTTACTAATTTTGTTCTCTCTATGCGAACCCCTTCTCTTTCTCGTAAGACTCAAGCGCAAGTAGGGTAAAAAAAACCCAAAAAAAAGGCTCCTTGACGGATACAAACTATAGGAAGGATAAGGCATAATCTTCATGAATCACGACCGTCAAATCTATCATTTTTATATTAAATTATTATGTGTGTGTTTCCAACGCAACAAGAGTACACACATTGCACTATAAGTTTGAGAAATTCGATCAAGACATACAGTTGCTAGTGTTCCCAAACAAAAGTTTTAAAAATTGCAAGTAAATTTATAATAAATGTGTGGGGCAAATTACAATGGAAAAAGGAAATAGGAGACAAACAAACCTAGGTAAGAAACTATGGTGTGTTGGTTGTTGGTGCTTTGTTCTTTGAAAATGACAAACTTGACATCTTATTTTAGAGTAGATTACATTACGTCCGATAGTTCTTTGTTTTTTTTCTCTCACGGTACCACCATCGCAAAGAGCAAATAAGATATCATCTTTTTTCTCCTTTCCTCTCTAACGAAGCAACCAATGTCTCGGATTACATTAATACAACTAGCCCCTTCTCACTCCCTTTTCTCTTTCATCGTGGGCCCGCTTCGTCATTCCCTTTCTCTTCCATCGTGGGCCCGCTTCGTCACTGGGCAC
>SPJY01017630.1:0-39358 GCA_005191435.1 Raddia distichophylla
ATAAATTTAAAAGTTGGGAAAATATTAATAAAAAATGTAGAAATACATTAAAAAATCTAGAAATACATTCGGATAATATACATATTTTATATTTGGATATTATCCGAACAAAAACTCGGATATTCCTTATCCACCGAATAATCAGTGCTCTGTATTCGTATCTATATCCACACCAAATTATCCATATCCATATCCTTATCCGTAAAAATAGTCTAATATCCTTAAAACTATCCAAATCACTATCCTATCAATTCGGTCGGTCAGTCGGATAATATCCATACCATTTCCACCCCTAGCTACAGTGATAGTTAGGGGAGAAAAGGGGTAGGCTTGGGAATGCCCTTAGTCAACGGTGAACAAGAGTGATTTTAGCTTGCCCCACCTACATTTTTATCCTGCGTCCGCCACTGATCATGGGCACAAGCATGCATGCATGGTGGAGCATGGAGGTGGACGAGACGAGTGCCGAGTGCAAATGGCGACCGTGATTGGATGAATTTTTTTTTTGAACTGAAGGTAGGTGCTCTACAGTTGCATTAAAGGAGAAGGTTCAAACAGAGGTACAAACAAGGACAGAAGTATTTACAAAGCTCAACCCCAGAGAGAAAAAACCTAGGTTAAGCAAGCCAAAATGATAAAACTGCTACTTAGCCATAATATCAAAGTGAAAGGCCCGCATCCAGCTGAGCACATCAAGCTTGATGAGGCTCAGGACCTGCTCCTCCATGCTGTAGACATGATTGATTATCCTAGCATTTCTTTCTTTCCACACATTCCAAGCAGCATATGTGACAATACCATCAAATTGCCTTCTCTGTGATCTTGGAACTCCCGCTCGCATTGTCAGCCACCACTCCCCAAAATCTTCATGGTCATTTGCCATCCTAAGTCGAAGGTCTTTGAGGTCCTGGGAAATTTTACGTGAAAGGGCAATGGGCAAGCAAATGCTTAGCTGATTCCTTTGACTGGCCGCATAAAGGGCACATCAAAGAATTAGGCCATCCTCGAGCTCGTAGTCGATCTGCAGTTAGAATCTTGGCTAGAACCGCAATCCATAAGAAGAATTTACATCTAGGCTCAGCTCTGGCTTTCCAAATCGCAAAGAAAAATTTGTCTTGTGTAGCACCGAGGAGCTGCATATGGTATGCCGATTTGGCAGTGTACTTGCCATCTGGTATCCATTTCCAAATCAAAGTATCATCCATGTTTGAGAGAGAAGAGCCATTGACTTTACCCCACAGCAACACATATTGGCCAAGTTCAATAGCTGAACTTAGATTAGAAAGATCAACAATCCATGAGTTTTGGTGTAAAGCTTCACTAACGGTAATCGTTTTATTTTTTGCCTTTAGAAAGCATAGCGGTGCTATGCTTCTCGGCGAATGTCTTGAATCGAGTCGATTGCCCATTTCCGAGTATAATTTTGGAACTTGCATTGAACGCCGCCACATCCATTGCAGTACATGGTATCTCAAAACCAACCCAGTGTTTGTGCTTCGAAGGCCAAGAGTACCACACAAACAAGTTTAGATTTTTGATTCCCAGCCCACCAAGGGGTTTCGGCCTGCAGACTCGCTGCCAGTTTATAAGGGGTGTTCCTTTGCCACCATTGCAACTCCCCTTCCAAAGGAAATTTCTGCGAACTTTGTCAATTTGTTTGATTGCCCATTTACTGAGTTCAAACACTGTTAGATGGAACACTGCCAAAGAAGTTAGGACTGAGTTGATGAGCACAAGTCGACATGCTTTGGACAGAAGTGGATTCTTCCATCCTGTTAACCGATGTCTTATCTTATGGAGGAGTGGCTGGTAATCCGACTTAAGTAATTTAGTTGGCTGGAGGGGTAAACCTAGATACTTTTTTTTTAGGGGGGGGGGGGGGACGGGTTCTCTGTTGCCTTATCTTTCTAGTAGTCAGAGAGGGTTGGTTGATCAGTCGTAGCCTCAGACATTTCCACTTATGCATTTTATGAAGGTTTTAAAAGATTCTAGGAATTGTTTTGAAGATCACAGAAAGAGTGTCTGAATATAGTTGGTTGTTAATTGTATATGGTTTGCTTGTCTATAAACCGTTTAGCTGTAAAATGCCTCCTTTATAATTCCACTTGATTGCCTGACCTTGGAACTCAGGTGTTTGATAATACTCACTCCGTTTCGCTATGTTTGTCCATAGCACATCATGCGCACTGATAAGAAAATAGTAGTTTTAAGAAAAACGATATGCAAAGGCTATCATATCCTTATTTAATAGCATGTTTCAACCACTTTTCTTCTTGTTAAGCATTTAGTTGAGGGACAAAGAGTGGAAACATCACAATAACTACATTCTTGATATTCACAATGAATAAATATTATAAAACGTATTTTTCCGAGGTCATGCGCAAATATAACGAAATAGAGGGAGTAGCATGTCTATGAAGTTTGAGGGGTTTTTTTTTTGTTGAGGAAAACGGACAGGGGCTTTGCCATTCCATTAAAGAAGAAAGCACTGTACACTATACAAGAGGGGGCGGGGACACTGGGTGGGGGTTGGGCCTAATTACAACGAACTAGAAGAGACCTCAAACCCACGCCAAAGGCGTAAATCCTCCCTGATTAAGAGGGAGAGCTGCGCAACGAAAGACACCTTTTGTTGGAAAAGGCGCCTATTGCGCTCCTTCCAAATGTTCCAAACGACGTAGATGATCAAACCATTGAAATCTCGCCTAGCGCTAATGGGTAGAGAGTTCGCCGTCGCAAGCCACCATTGCTGAAAGTTCATCTGAGTGTTGCACGGTTGTATGTTGTGTTGACCAGGAGGAAGCGAAGCCATCCAAACCGCAAACGAGAATGGGCAGTGGACACACAGATGATCGATTGTTTTCGGAGCAGAGCCGCATAGCAGGCAGAAACTTTGATGGGGCCATCCTTTCCGCGCCAGGACGTCTGCGGTGTTTATCTTGCCATGGCCAAGGCACCAGGCAAAGAATTTACATTTGTTCTCCGTATGCGCCCTCTAAATGGTTGGCGCCAAGATAGAAGGAATACTCCCAAGGAACTGCAAGTTATACGCCGATTTTGCTGAGTAGGTTCCGGAGCAGGAATGAGCCCAGGAAATGTCGTCGTGAACGTTGGGCTGAGGTTGATGCGATCAAACAGGCGCCATAGATTGAGGTATTCCCTAAGTTGTACCAGATCATTGAGATGCCGAATCGAGACAATCCAATTGTTGTTTTGGAAGCTGTCCGCTACGGAGCGATATTTGTGCGTCGTGATCCGATAGAGGTTCGGGGCTAAGAAGCGAGGGAAGGAGCCCTGCAACCAATTATCATGCCAGAAGTCTGCCCTTTTCCCATCTCCAAGGTGGATCTGTGTTGCTGCACGAAAAAGATCCCTATCCGAGTCGTCACAAGGGGTGGCTGTCCCGACCCAAGGCTTAGATGGCAATTTCCACTCATGCCAAAGCCAGCGTAGGCGGAGTGCTCTACTGAACTTGGAAAGGTCAAGAACACCTAGCCTCCCAGGCGTTTGGGGCGACGCACCACTTCCTAGTTGACCAGGGAATGGCCGCTATGCGAGTCTTCTGAGCCCTTTCAGAGGAAGGAGCGCCTAATCTTGTCTATTCTCTTTATGAAGGTTGAAGACCGAGATGAAGTACGTTGGTAGAGCCAAGAGGACTGAGTTAACGAGGGTCAGTCAACCAACCTTAGAGAGGAGACTCCCTTTCCAAGCAGGGAGTCTGGCACGAAGCTTTTCGATGAGCGAGAGGAAGTGTAATCTCCTTAGCTTACGACTGTGCAGGGGGAGGACAAGATAACGACAGGGCCAGCTTCCCCTGAGGCCTGGAAAGGCAGAGAGGGCGTCCTCGAAATCAACTTCCTGACAGTTTATACTGTAAGCTACGCACTTCTGAAGGTTCGTGCAGAGGCCTGAGGCCGCCCCAAAAGCTCTAAGGATCTGCATGGTAGCTTCTATTTCTTCCTTCACTGGGCTTAGGAAGATCGCTGCGTCATCGGCGTAAAGAGAAACTCTCATCGGGATGGGCCTAGAGATAATTGATGAGAAGATCCCTTCTTCGGAGGCTAGTTGAAAAAGGCGCTGGATGGGGTCCATTGCAATAATGAATAACATGGGCGATAAGGGGTCCCCCTGGCATACCCCACGCTGGTGCCAGAACTTTGGTCCGGGATGACCGTTGAGGAGCACCGAGGAAGAGGATGAACCTAGCAAGATGGAGATCCAGTTCCTCCATCTTCTTCCAAAGCCAAGGTGCTCCAAGAGTTCGAAAAGGTAGCCCTAATTTACCGAGTCGAAGGCCTTTGCAAAGTCAAGTTTGAGGAAAATAGCTGGAACTTTGCGTTTTTGAAGGTCGCGCAGAACATTTTGGGCGTAGAGGAAGTTGTCTTGGATACTTCTCTTTTTTATGAAGGCGCTCTGGCTCGTGGAGATGATGCTGTCCAAGTACGGTGCTAGCCTGTTTGCAAGGAGTTTGGACACGATCTTGCCGAGGCTGTGTATCAGGCTAATCGGCCTGAAGTCCCGGAGGCTTTGGCAGTCCTCTTTCTTTTTAATCAGCGTAATGTTAGCCGAGTTTAGAAGTCCAAATGTTGTCCCATCCTGATCGTAGAACCGTTGCAAGACCCTTAGGAGATCCTCCTTGATGACGTCCCAGCAGGAGCGGTAGAAGAAGCCAGTGAACCCGTCAGGCCCAGGGGCCTTGTCAATTGGTAGAGACAAGACGACAGACTTTATTTCTTCTTCGGAGAAGGGGGCTTCTAGGTCGGCCAAATCGAAGGTCGTGTAGCCTAGGCGATCCCAAGAGATCGAATGATCTCGCTGGACAGCAGTGCCCAGGTGCTGCGAAAAGAAGCGATGGCACTCTAACTCCTTTCCATCGTGGGAAAGCACGGGTCCGGTCGGGGAGGTGAGAGTGTGGATGAAGTTCTTCCGCCTTCTGGAGCTAGCCCTAAGGTGGAAAAATTTGGTGTTGGCATCTCCTGCTCTGATCCATTGAACTTTGGCCCTTTGTCGGATATGCGCCTTTTCAAGAGACGCTAAGCCGAGACAGCGGAGCTTGAGAAGCTCTCTGAGCTCACGCTCAAGAAGGGTGAGGGTGTGGGACTCCAGCGCACGATCGAGAAGCCCAATTAGCTGATTGATGACCGCGAGTTGGATTTTGAGATTATCAATCTTGGATTTCGCCCATTTGCTTAGGGCCTTTCCGACCTTGGAGAGCTTGATGTGGAAGGAACGATACGGGTTGGTAGTGGTAACTGGCTGAAGCCACGTCTGTTGCACGATCTGGTGGAAGCCTTGTATGGAAGGCCAGTAGTTTTCGAAGCGAAAACACCGAGCTGGTCGCTGCCCAGAATCCCCTGAAAGCAGAAGCGGGGCGTGGTCTGAGACCAAGGTTGGCAAGGCGCGCAATGAGTGGTTGGGAAAAAGAAGGTTCCAGTTGGTTGTGAAGACTCTATCAATTCTCGACAACGTTGGGTTGATGCGCTCGTTGCTCCACGTGAACTTGCGATCTGCGAGGTTGATTTCCAGTCGAGCTGACTGGTCAAGCGTGGCGCGAAAGGCATCCATGAGTGCGACGTCGATGTTACCGTTGCTTTTGTCAGCGGCTTGGTAAATCAGGTTGAAGTCGCCCAGGATCACCCAGGGGGCATTTATTCCTTGGGAAGCGCACGAACGAAGCTCTTCTAGAAACTAAAACTTCTGGGCACGGGTTTGGGGGCCATAGACCACTGTGATGAACCAGGATGTGCCATCTAGACGAGATTTAACACTGGCTGAGAGACAGTGATCAGAGCGGGTGATGGAGTCGAGGGCGAAAATTGGTCATCCACAGCTAAGAGAACCCCTCCTCTTGTGTCTGTGGCCGGGATGAAGGCAAAGTTGTTAGAGAAGGTTGCACCCAAGCACTCCGAGACGATGTGAGGTTGGATGGTGGCAAGCTTGGTTTCTTGGAGACAAACCAAGGAAGCGCGAGCAGAGAGGAGGAGATTGCGAAGAACGACGCGTCTAGCAGAGCTGTTTAGGCCACACACATTCCAGTTGAGCAGTTTCCAGTCCAAGCTAATCATGTTGGACGGGAAACGCCAAGGCCAAGGAGGCCGTTCCTGGCTTGCACCGCTGATGCTGGCTAAAGCACGGCGACGACGGAGAGGAATAGGGCGACGTCATAATCAACCAACAATGATATCTGGAGACAATTGACAGTCGAAGCCTCGGGGCACAAGGAAGTAGCAAGCAAGCACCACAGGTGGTTACAAAATTGCCCTGGACGTTCTCTGTCCTGGACGGGGTCCTAGCTTTGGAGATTTCCAAATGGCGGCCGAAGGATACAGACGCTAGGGTACACTTGGGAGTGAAGGCTAAGTAGGGCGTAAACTTCGTCTTCCGGGAGGCCCATCGTGCAGCCAACTCTCCAAAAGGGATGTGGCCTCGCCGCGGGATTGAAGGCCGATGGCTGCGGCGGCCGCGACGATGAGCTGCAAAAGGTGCCACTGCGAAAGCCGGTGACCGTAGACGCCGAGTAGGGCGCCCGATCATTGGTTCAAGGGCTACGCCTGTGGAAGTTGGCCCGGCGCTCGGGGCGAACTGAGGTACACGCCTGCGAGGTCAGCTAAGGCCTTGACGGCGTCGTCTGACAATGATGCATCGAGGAGCTTGTCGATGGCGTTGATGTTGTCTTTGGCCACGGTCTTCGCAGGTAGCCAGGGCTCGAGGCATTGAGCAATGAGGCGTTGAGCTTTCGCCTCGGCTAGGAAGTGGCCGAAGGCTTTGCTGCAAGACGAGCGCTCCTCTGAATCTTAGGCGTAGTGGCACTGCGAAGATGACGATGGAAGACCTGCAAGATCGGAGGTTTGACCGACACCGTGAAGTTCCGAACAAGTGTCGGGGTGATGAAGTGGGTTGAGGCGCTTGGGAGGACGAGACCTGGACAATGGCCTGCAGAGGCGAGGGCGCAGCATGGGGATGCATTCCGGAGGATGGGTCCTCGCCTTGATCTTGGGTCCGGCCAGAGACCATCGGCGGCAGAGGCGGTGAAGGCGGGGCAGCGACCAAAGACTGTGGTGCTTCGATGGAGATAGCCGCTGGGGCCCAGTCTTGGGTGGCCGAGTAGACGGAGGAGCGGCCGCGCGACCCAGGCGGGCTACGACCGCGCCCACGAACAATGCAGCGCGGCGGGGGAGGGCGGAGGCCGCTGCCAACTGGGCTTGGTGCATTGGGGACCGCACTTTCATGCTCTGCGGTGGGTGACTCAGTAGAGGGGGAGGGAAGCCCTCATCGACGCATCTCACTGGCGAGAGTGGGCGACGCGATGGGCTCCTAGCGGGTTGGCGACCACGTCGGGGAGAGGCGGATGAGGTGCGCAGCAGCGGAGAGCCACCCCCATGCCATGGCGACGAGGAAGCAGCGCGATGCCGAGTCTCCTGGTGTAGCTGCAGACGCTCTGGACGAGGGGGGGCAGGAGCCCGGGGGCGGTACCAGGGGCGACGAAAGTCCAAGCCCGCGACGGCGGAGAGCTACTGCGACGCTGACCGGAGTTTCGTCCGCCTCCCTGGCGATGTCGACCGGACTCGGACCTTCTGTTGCCGCCGTCGACCGGCGGCGAACCCGCGCTGCATGAAAGGCGGGTGACGGAGTGCCAAATGGAGCTCGAGCGCGAGCGGCGGTGCGGATGGCGGGACTCACCCTCCGAGTCGTTGTCGGAGTGGTGTCGGTGGTGGTGACGTGGCTCTGGAGACGGGGAGGATTGATGTCTGGAGTTGAGGTCGTCACCATCAACCTTGCCCAGCTGCCACGGCAGACGAGTCATGGAGTAGTTTTGGTTTGGGCCAGCAAAGTGATCTTCAACAACGTCGAGGTGGATGATGATCTTGTAGGTGATCAGCTCCCTCGATTCCGGGTCCCCCTCCTTGTTGGAGAGACCAGCAATGGAGAGGCGGTGAAACTTTGGCACATTCTCCGGCTTAGCCGCCCAAGCCCAGAGATTGAAGGAGGAAGAATCGTCCCGATTGCGTGTGCGCTCTTCGATGCATTGAAGCACACAGGAGCTCCCGAGGATGGCTTCAGCAGCTCTGCTATCCCAAGCATGGAGTGGAAGGTTCTCCAGACAAATCCGCACCCGAAAAGGGAGCGGCTTTGGTTCCTCCGACGGGCGAGGGCGCCAAGGGTGGACGTCGAGGGCGATGTCGCCGTAGATGAAGCGGCCCTGCGCGACAGCCTGGTCACGGAAGAGAACGGAGGGGAACTTGATGAGGTAGTGCTCCGGGTGATGGCGGACGATGGAGATACCATCCCACGGGGGGCCCGCTGCAGCAATGGCCATATAGGCCTCATCCATTGCCCGGGAGCTTGCCGGGTCGAGGCGTCCGCCACCTCTGAGGGTGCCTACGGCGTAGAGGGAGAGGAGGACTTCCAGGTTGGTGTGCATGTCGTCGGAGCAGATGATGGAGCTGAACGAGCTGTGGGGGCGGTCCAGGGGGTCTCCAGGGTAGCGACCGGAGAGGCGACGATGCGGCCTGGAACGCCCCTGAAGATGTCCACGGTGGTTCGTAGGCATGGCGGCAGAAGGGGCGGCACCGACGCGACGACGGAGAGAGAAGCTTCTGCAGGCACGCTCGTGGTGGCCGCTGCGCCCGCAGGCACGGCAGCGGATTGGGTCTCTACAGGCAGCAACGAGGTGGTCGGAAGCAAAGCAGTTGAAGCAGCGAGGTTTACCTTTGGGGGAGGTAGCTTTAAGGCGTTGCAGCGGGTTGCGCAAGATGGAGGACCCTGGGTTTTGAATGCGCCTAGTCGGTGGTTGAGCGAACACAGCGGCGTAGGTGCGGGGGACAGGAACGGAGGGAGTTCGAGCAGCACCAGGGGCTTGAATGCAGGCGGCGCTCGCAGCAGGAACATCCTTCCGCCACCAGTACCTCGGCTTAACTTCCTTCCAAGATGTCGTGGCCCTGTCACAAACGGAGGAGTGAAGGCAGGGCGCCGGGGGCGTCGGGGCCTTGGCCGACTCAGTCAGCAAGTTAATATATCATCAGCTCACTCGATCGCATCGCATTTCGTTGCGTGTGAATTGTACTCGTATTGAACATGATGCGCACCCACTGTTTGGTTCGACCAAATGCCTGTCTGTCTACCATAAAGCGTGTCTCAAACTCTTATGAATGAATCAAGTAAAGGTAGCAATTACTCCAGATAAGGTCAATTGCAATGTGAATAATCTGAAATTACAGCTTACAAGCTCTGAAATCTGAAATTAAAATATGAAATTACAACCTCTGACATTACAACTTACATGCTCTGAAATCTGAAATTACAACCTCAAATTACAAGCTGTAGCATGCATCTCTATATTCTCTACTGGAGTACATTTCAGGTTTCTGCTGCCATTCTTCTCTCCTGTCCTGTGCAATCAGATCAAGAACTGAACCACTGAAAACCAGCACCTTATTAGCAATCTCTTGACAGGTTGCTAGAATCAATGTTCTCTGGACAGGTTACTAGAATAAATGCCATTATCATTATACCCAAGTGCTGCTAATTAGTATGTGGTATGGTGGTACAGGGAAGTGTTGTAGCCTTTGTTACTAGAATCAATGCCATTATTATGCCCAAATGCTAATTAGTATGTGATATTGCTGGTAGATGGAAGTGTTGCTATGCTGGTAGAGGGAAGTGTTGTTGCTATGCTGCTGGTAGTGGGAAGCTTTGTAGCCTATGTTTGGTCTTGAACCCCCTGCTTACAATTTAGAAATCACAAATGTGCTTATGGCGGAAACCGTTAATTCAGATTTATTCAGCATATAATTGCATCTGTCTGTCGATGTGTTGTACTGGAGCCGTTATTTGAGACCCTGACTGGTCGATCATAAATATACTGTGTAGAGGAGCATGTCATCATAGTTAATGCTAATCTAAACTGAGAGGTTTATGCTGGAAAATTTTGTACGCGTGTTTTATATCTGACAGATGATTGTCCCAGGATATTTCTTGCTACAAGAAGGGTCATGCAAGTTAGCATTTGGGGGGCGTGAACCTGACGATGAGGCTAAAACAGGCCTACATAAACTTTCCAAAGTGAGCTGTTCCTATCTCATTACTTCGTTGGTACTATAATCAGCAACATTCTTGTGGTCTTGGCTGAGAGTTAACTCTTCTATATTTAGTTTCTTGAACGTCATTCGGGGTTGTTCTTTACTAATCTTCCAAGGGATGATGTGGAGAGGTACTACTACTCATCTTACAGTTTTTTTATCTGTACGTTTACATAAGAATTGCAGACGCTTGTTTATGTGATTTTTGCTGCAAATATGAACAGTATGACCATATGCCCTGCATGCAGATTATTTCAAGAATTTGAGGAGCATGATTTTGCAAGGACAGGATCTAAAGCAACAGAGACGGTGTGCTAGTTACTATTGCTTCTCTTTTCGATTTTCACATACACGCCTATAGCTTTTAGATGGATTGAGTAAATAAGGTAGATAGACTATGTCTGCCCAAACGAATGTTAGGATATTGGTAATTTTTGTCACATATCAGTAGCATTATATTTAGGCGCATTCAAAGAAATGCTTCTTCAGAAGTAACTCTTGTGCTTGTAAGAGCTGCCTTGCCTGCACTAAGTACATTGTAATTCTAGAGTGTGCCCTGTTCTGAAATAACTATCTTTTTGACTTTTTAAATTTATTGTATGATTTGGCTCACTGAATTTACAACTTAATGATGCCTCAGGTGGAGCTAAAGGAAGGTCCTTTGAAACAGTTTTCACATGAAATGGAGCCTTTTCTACGCAAACAAGGACTGCCTGTCCGCCTGAAAAGAGGTTTGTACTTTCCCATGAATTTACTAGTGTGCTTTGAGCCACCAAGCATATTGATGGTAAAGATCACTCTTGTTGGTGCAGGTTTTGTAGAGTTAGTTGCAGATCATGTAGCACGCCAAGAAGGGAAGCGTATTTCACTAGAAGCGGCACAAACTCTGTTATGAGTAACATACTAATATATTATTATGTAAGCCCTTTTAGTTATGTAGTTCATTTGCAAGATCAGATGAATATTTGGTGGCATTAATCTTTGATTCATGCAAATGGAACAATCTTACTAATCTCATAGACGTTACATGGTCCAACTAATACATATCCAAACTGTAAGTTATAATTGGTAGCTACGAGTAAGCTACATTCCAAAACACATCTGCAGGTGGTTCACTTGGTAGAGTTATTATGTTGCAAACAGTTTTTACTTACTAAATATCACCATGTATCAACTTCATGCGTGTTGAGTTCTGGAATTATATTTTTCTTGATCATAGAAAGTGCATTGTGCTTGAAAATCATGAAATTATTGGTCTATTTGATGTCACCGTGGTTGAACGACATGATCTATATCAAATCCAATAACCTTGTTAGTGTCAACTTGCCAGGAGAGATTAAGAAGCCATCAAGGTTCATGGATTGGCAATGGGATTTGACGATTTGTAGTTGCAAAGATTTGTTTAGCTATGGTTCTAAATCCCTAGACCCCTCGCAAGTTTTCTTATGCAATGAAAATGTGTTCATCTCTACATCTGTGTACTTTTTTTTTTTTTGTGCTGCTGCTCTAGTTATGATGAAGCCTAGCTGTTTTTTTTTTCCTTCTGTTGCTGTTAGTTGAGACTCTCAAAATAAATCTCTTTTTAGAATGATCCTGTTTTGTAATCCTTCTTAATATTGATAGATAACAGTTCTTCTGCCTTTCCATAAAAAAAGAGGAAGAAAGAACAATATTTTTTTATTGAGCAAACAGACAAAAGAACTGCCATGTATTGATCAAAAATAGGAGAAGAAAGAGGTGGGGGGAGACATTGGCCCCTCCCCCGTGAGCCGAATGGGACAAAATTAACTAATTACAAAACGAGCTCCTACGGCCTCCCAAAGCCGCAGCTCCTCAATCAAAAAAACAAAGAAGGCCTAGGGTGTTCTGTCGACCTGACGGAAAATACGTTTGTTCCACTCAAGCCAAATATGCCACACCATTGCAAAGACTACGGAGCGAACTACGCACTACGCGGTGCCATGAAAAATGTTGTGGAGCCACCAATTAGCTACCGAGCTGCGGTTCGACCATGTGGCAGGGCTGAGGTGCTGGAGGTTTAGCCTGACGGCGAGCCGGGACCTGATGGAAGAGTTGAATTCGCACTGAAGCAACATGTTTTCTGGGGTTTCTAGGTTGCGCCTGCAGAGGGGGCAGAAGTAGTCGTTGGGGAGGCCACGACGCAGCAGGGCGTCTGTGGTCTGGTGATGCAGCCCTCAAATTGCAGCAAGTAGGCGAACTTGACGGAGAAGGTCCCATTATTTGAGAAACGCCATAAAAACTGGTTGGGCACCTCGGGGTTGAGCTGGATCGCCGCTAACTGGCTAAGCAGGGAGATCAGCTCTA
Source organism: Raddia distichophylla (assembly GCA_005191435.1). Classification (NCBI taxonomy): domain Eukaryota; kingdom Viridiplantae; phylum Streptophyta; class Magnoliopsida; order Poales; family Poaceae; genus Raddia; species Raddia distichophylla. The sequence goes on from SPJY01017630.1 coordinate 12,405, forward strand.
GGATCATTTGGATAGAGAGGTTCCTTGAGAGATCAGAGATCCAGGTGTTGTTTGAAAGTGTGTCGCGGACCGTTTTGCCCTTTCTAGTAGAGGCCTTGAACAGCGATGGTGTTAGGTGCCTTGGGGCAGTTTGATGGAGCTAGTGGTCTTAGAAAGAGATAGAAGAGTCGTTGCCCAATGTGGCGAGGATTCCCACCCTAAGGAGAGTTTGGTCCGATTCCAAAGCGAGGAAGGGGTGTCCAGCCCAGATGGGGTGCGAGGTGCGCGTACTAAGCCACAACCACCGGAGCCTGAGTGCTATGGCGAAACGAGGGAGGTCTAGGACTCCAAGGCCCCCGAGAGATGGTGGAGAGCAGACTGATGCCTACTTGACACGTCCACCACCCTCGCCAGATGGCTGGATGACGGAGAGGACGTAGGTTGGGATAGCGGAAAGCACTGCCTTTAGAAGTGTGAGCCTCCCACCTTTTGACATAAACTGGCCCCGCCATCTAGCCAAGCGGGTGGAGATTTTTTCGAAGAGTGGCTGAAAGTGGACATGGCGCAACCGTTTGACGGACAGCGGGATCTCAAGATATTTGATAGGGAAGCTAGCCCTTTCGGCCGGAAAGTTGCGAAGGATGTAGTCAAGGTCCAGCCCATCACAGCAAATTAGCACCACCTGACTTTTGGAGAAGTTTGTGCGGAGCCCTGTGATATCACCGAAGGCACAGAGGATGTCTGCGAGGGAGGAGACATCCTCTTTGGTAGGGTTGGTGAAGATAGCCGCATCGTCGGCAAAGAGCGACTTTCTAGTCTTCGAGTGTGATCCCCCTAGGAGAGAGCACACCAGATTCGGTGGCATGTTGGAGAAGGGCGACCAGCGGCTCGATGGCAAGGTTGAAGAGGAAAGGGGACAACGAGTCCCCTTGCTGAAGGCCCTTACGATGATGGATGACCTCAGTGTGGTGGCCGTTGATAATCACCCTGGAAGATGAGGATGCAAAGGGTAGAGAAATCCAATCACGCCACCGTTGGCCAAAGCCGTGGGTGCAGGTTATCGAGAAGGTAGGTCTAGGACACTGAGTCGAAGGCTTTAGCTTGGTCAAGCTTGAAAAAGAGTGCTGGAGTTCGGGATCTGTGGAGTGCCCTCGCTTTGCTTTGGACGAGGAGGAAATTGTCATGGATGTACCTTTGCCGGATAAAAGCGCTTTGGCAAGAGGAGATTAGGTCACTCATGAACGGAGCTAGGTGGGTTGAGAATATCTTGGTGAAGAGCTTCCCGATTAGGCTGTGTGAGCATCGTTGAGCCCTAATCTTTATTAGTGGCATTGATGTCAAATATATTTTATATTTAGTGCTAGGGGGTTTTTGGACTTCTCGGAACCCTAGCGAAGACTAGACTTCTCGTTTAACCCTACTTGGAAGCTTCGACGATTTTGTGAGCTGCGCCAAGGTTCTAAGTGTGTGACCGGGCGAGAGATGAGGTCACGTATAGATTAGGAGTAGTTAGGTCCTTTATTTCTGTTTTTGTCGGATTTCAAAAGGGGTTTGAATCTCTCGGACTATGCCAGATCTTTGCGCCTTCTCGAAAAATCGGTTTCCGTAGTCCACCTCTTCTAAAAATACCTAAATATATTCTTGTGAGATTTTCTAGAGAGAGAGAAATCCACCTAAATTCTCCCACACATTTTAGCACAAATTTCCTCTCTGTCGGACGGCGTCTAGGAACGGCCGAACACCGTCCGATCAGTAAAACCCGTGCACAGTGCACTCTGTCGGACGGCGTCCGGTCGTTACCGGACGGCGTCCGTTAAGTTAAAAACCAGTGAGTTTTTTCTCTGTCGGACGGTGTCCGGTAGTTACCGGACGGTGTCCGATAAACCAAAATCAGTGAGCAGTAGTCGCTGTCGGACGGCGTCCGGTGCCCGTCGGACGGCGTCCGGTAGAGGCTAACGGCTAGTCTTTTTGTCCCCTTCCAAGGGGCAACGGCTAGTTTTGCTCTAGGGGCTATAAATACTTGTCTAGTGGCTGGCTTCTTTGAGGTTTGCTGCTCCATTTCACCTACCACACTTATTGCTCATCAATTAGGTGTTCTAGAGTCATTCCTCCACCCATAAATTATTCAAAACCATAAATCACTAATCCCCAACACCGAGCTTCATTGAAGTCCTTCGATCCGGCATGATCGGGGCGTTTCGGGCTTGTTACTTTTGAAGACGGCATCCTTCGTGGAGGCGTGGGCTTGGGAGTAGGCCTTGGCGTGTGGCTACTCTCGAGTCGGTGTACGGGTGACGGAGTCCACCTCGCCGGAGTGGCGGAACGACTACCGGGAGTAAGTGAGGCGTTAGGCTCGAGAGCGAGCCGGTCCTTGTGCGCAAGGGGTAGCCTCAACGGAGAGTAGGAGTTGGTATTAATGTGCAAACCTATGATGGTGTTCATTACACCTGTTTGTTGTCCCAGGTAGATTATTTTGAATTGCCGGGCAAGGTTATGGTTTTTCTGCGATTTAAATGTCTTTTTGGTGAATTTCTGGATAAAAAATTAATAATTCCAGGACGTGCTCTGAAAATCATTGGATTTGGCGGGTGGCCTCCACATACCCATATAACATCTGCGAAAAAGTTCTAGCACGGAACTCCAAAGGTGGCCGGCAATTCTTTCGTACGGTGTGCATTCATGGCTTAAGTTCGTACCGAACTCCCTCGGATCTGCTCAGTTTCAAGGTGACCACACGTTAACTAAATTGTATGCATGTGGAAACCTGTGATGGTGTCATTACACCTGGCAGATTATTTTGACCTAGGTAACTTAGTTACAATTTTCAGGCAACCATGTATTATTTTTTAGGAAATAAACCAAAAAAAGATCTAGAAATAAAATTAATTCGCAAAGCTTGTTTCGGCCTGGAAAACAGCCCAGCCCAGCTCCGTGCGCTGCACTCGTTCTGGCAGCCCAGCAGCCGGCTCGCGCCTGCCTCATGCGGGCGAGGTGCACCGTCAGATCTAGCCTACGGTCAGGATTCACTCTCAGCCGGCATATAACCCGACCGGCGGATAAACCCTAGGCAGCCCCTGAGTCATCTCCTCCCTCTGTCTTATCTTCTCCGTCTTTTCCACCCGAAGCGGCTCCCGAGCCCATCGCCCCCATGCCGGCAGCGCCGTGGCGGTGCTTCTCGACGGCGCGCGCGTGCAATGAACTCCCACGCTGCTCCATCGTGCGGCTCCGCCGCCGTTCCCTTAGGGCGTGGCGGCTGGGCGAGCTACTGGCGGCGGCGGCGGCGGCGCCGGGCAGGGCAAGCCAGCGACGGTGGCCAAGGTCGAGCCTGCCTTGACCTTTGCGGCTCCGCCGCGGTTCCCTTAGGGCGTGGCGGCTGGGCGAGCTACTGGCGGTGGCGGCGGCGACGCCGGGCAGGGCAAGCCAGCGACGATGGCCAAGGTCGAGCCTGCCTTGACCTTTGCTTCTCCCCCCCTCTTTACAGCCACGCACTCACGTCCTCTGACCTTTGCTTGTTTCCCCCTCTCTATAGCCTACGGCGCTCAAGCTAGCTGGCCCAGATCCGCAACCATGGCTGAGGTCCCTTGAAAATTTCTATGCCCAAATCAAGCCCCCGAACGAGCGGGGCGGCGATGGCGGCGGCGGCGGCTACACACGCGTGGTGCTGAGATGGCGACGATGGAGGCTCCCCACGCACGGCAGCGACGACGACNNNNTCGATTTTCCCCTTCAATTTCTGTCGCCCCTTCGTTGTTTATTGCCTTTAAATCTAGCAGCTTGTGCAGGCTAGGTTACTGGTGATCTGCTCAGTCATGGTGCTGTGCTCGGCGGCGACGGTGCTACGATGGAACGCAAGGCTGTGCATGTGCGGCAGGAGCAAGCCGCGCTCTGCCTGGACTTGGTCGCCACTTCTACAAGTTGACTGGCAAGTGCTCCTAACCCTTCATCCTCTGTCTTGTTTACCTACAGGGAGATAATCGGGCCCGGCTAACTACGAGATCGTAACGAACTCGTATCATGCCAAATACGTCCCACGGTAGATAAGGTAAACTCCAATTCTTGGGGATCACGACGTCTGGTCCAATCGGTGAAACCATCGTCTGCTTGTTTATGTGATTGTTGCTGCAAATATGAACAATATGAACAATATGACCATATGCTCTGCATGCAGATTATTTCAAGAATTTGAGGAGCATGATTTTGCAAGGACATGATCTAAAGCAACAGAGACGGTGTGCTAGTTACTATTGCTTCTCATTTCGATTTTCACATACACGCCTATAGCTTTTAGATGGATTGAGTAAATAAGGTAGATAAACTATGTCTGCCCAAACGATTGTTAGGATATTGGTAATTTTTCTCACATATCAGTAGCATTATATCTAGGTGCACTCAAAGAAATGCTTCTTCAGAAGTACATTGTAATTCTAGAGTGTGCCCTGTTCTGAAATAACGATCTTTTTGACTTTTTTAATTTATTGTATGAGACCTTTTAAATTTATTGTATGATTTGGCTAACTGAATTTACAACTTAATGATGCCTCAGGTGGAGCTAAAGGAAGGTCCTTTGGAACAGTTTTCACATGAAATGGAACCCTTTCTGCGCAAACAAGGACTGCCTGTCCGCCTGAACAGAGGTTTGTACTTTCCCATGAATTTACTAGTGTGCTTTGAGCCACCATGCAAATTGATTTCCAGAAGCATTGCCGCTGCGATATCACAACGGCACAAGCAGTATATCTTCCCATCACACATTTTTGTTCTTTTTTCTTGTAACCGGAGCACAGCTTTTTTGATTCAGTTATTCTCCCAAGTAAAATAGGACTCGTTTAACACAAAACTAACTTCAAACAAGGTTTGCCATCATTTTCCTAGGACTCTTTTACGGTACCTACAAAAAAAATGCTACCATAGCAGTATATTTTGGATCCGACCGTCCGTTTGTTAGGACGTTTAGTCTTTTCTTTCATGGCATGCATGCATAGAAGGAAACAATTGAAATCAAAATAATTAATCGCATGCATGGAAATTAATTGGATGCATCAGGTAATTCACACATGGAAACAAATTAGTATGATCAGGTAATTAACGCATGGTAATTAATGCACCCCATTATTAACGCATGGAAACAGATTTGCATACACAACAACGCCATGGAAAGATGCATCATCCTAGTATGGAAATAAATTAGTGTAATTAGTTGTGTCATAGCAACATGCATCATGCCAAAGGAAACTAATTGCATGCACCATGCGTGTGATGCCATTGAAATTGGAGTAATTAAAGTCATACATGGAAACTCAATAATCCAGCGATTTGCATTTTTTGGTTAGATATAAACTTTTTCAAATACGATTCCTTGTTTGGCAAAAAATATTCTATTCTTGAAGAAACCGTTCAAATTCTCAACCTTTTCGAACAATTTCATGCTAGTCATAGTCGATTTATCGAGAAACCATAGCGATTTTTCTTTTCAAAAAATTTGTTCCATTTAAATTTTTTGTATTTTTCTTGAATTTGGAAGGGAATAAAAAACTCATAAATTTAATGCGTACAAGTATGAACTATTAAATTAATCGCAACCACTACTACAGAAAGGGCTATGCTGGACGCCTCATCCGAGATGGTTCTTAGGACGACGGGAAAAACCGTCTGACATAGCAGTGGAGCGGCCAGCCAGACGGGCTTCCGTGACGGTTTTGCAAAAAACCGTCTCAGATACCTACTACATGGAAACCCGTCATGGATACCTACTACTTTTTTTTCAAATACAACTTGTGGATTATGTTTGTTAGATCTAGAACTCACGATTTAGATGAACTAATTGCATAAGCGCACAAGGTATCATTTTCCTAACGTTCTGGAGTTCAATTGATCAAAAGCCCAAGACCCCTCTAGCTGCAAGCAAGCACGGCCGTGTGCTTGTTCAGTTGTTCTGAATGGTTGTTGTGCTGCTTTATTGCCTTGTTGGCATCTTTTTACAATTCTCGCTGATTGGCCCGTGAAATCTGAGTTCGCATCGTGTTTTGTGTGTGAATAAAAAAGATTAGAAAGCAACACCGACAGCGAGGTACCTTCAATTTTTTGAAAGCGGGTCGACCCCTTGGACCCAATGGGTCATCCAACATGATCCAACGGATCGATCCGTTGACCCCTTTCTAAAAAATGAGTCATGTGGATCGGTTCTAATGGGTCAAGGGTCGATCCATTCCCACCCCTATGTGTGGTTCTCTCGATGCCCAAGTCTGTACGTTAATTGAATGCTTTCACAAATCACAGGTAAAGTCTCCGACATACGAAGTGGAACCCTGCACTACTTATGGGCACATCTTGAGCAAACCCTTAACAAATAATCCACTGCTCGTAACACAAGCACTCCCACACAGAGCTACAGGCATGGCTCCAAACAATGTCCCAGCGAGGATGCGGCTGATCTTTATATTGACATGCGTTGCCATGGCTGCAACCTTCATGCTGTGCGTATCAGGGAAGCCTCCCACTGCCGCTGATGTTGCACACTGTCCCAAATCCTGTGGCTCCGTCAACATATCCTACCCTTTCGGCATCGGAGCTGGCTGTTATCGGGAGGGCTTTGAGCTCACCTGCAACCGCACCAGCGCCACCGAGCCTCCCAGGCTCTTCTTGGGCAACACCACCACCGAGGTTGTAAGTCAAGACCCCGGAGGATATATTGATGTCTTGATCGTCTTCAACATCGCCACAAAACCGGGTGTGTTTGCTACCTACAACAGGTCCTGGGAGGCCCCTGGAAGGATACTTGAGTTTTCCCATTCTTCGCGGTATTACATACTGACCGTAATCGGTTGCGGAATAGAGGCCTATATGTTTGACCCTGATACAGGTGACGTTATAGGCTATTGTGCAAGTATGTGTGCTAGCAGGACTGTCATGCGAAAGGAAGCTGAGGAACGATACTGCTCTATAGGCATGGGGTGCTGCAACATCTTGCAAGAAGGTAGAGACTTTCGGGCGATTAAATTTACCGTAATACAGAAGGAACAAATGGGATGGAAGGCCATTTCAAACGCTAGTCATCATACAATTAAAGCTTTTATTTCAAGCACTGATTATCGATTTAGTATGGAAGATCTACTTTCTGAGAATATAAACCCAAGCACAATCAATGAAGTCTCGGCCAGCCTTGCTGTTGCTATTCGGATCGGGGAAATTAGGCGAGACCAATCAAATTGTTCGGATCGGCGGGATGACAAGGGATACGCGTGTCGTATAACTTCGTATAATGTATGCTATACGAAGTTATTACGAGAGTTAGTTGCAGATCATGTAGCGTGCCAAGAAGTTGATTTCCAGAAGCATTGCTGCTGCGATATCACAACTGCTTTTTGATTCAGTTATTCTCCCAAGTAAAATAGGACTCGTCTAACACAAAATTCAAACAAGGTTTGCCTGCTACTTGCTATTGAAATTTTTGTGTTCTCTCCTAGCCCTTTTGTGTTTCTGTTTATTTTCAAGTTCCCCTAGGGATTGTACCTCTCTTTTTAAACAAAAATGCATGAGCATTTTCAGTCTTTCCTGTTCTATTGGCATCCAATAGTCTTTTTACTATTTAATCTATCTTACACAAATGTGACATATAGGACAAGTGTAGCAAAAACCAGCAGAATCGTGAGAAAGTCCAGTTTCAATAGCGGACAGGCTCTCGTTCCTACATTGCACATGCCCATGTCGTGGTAAGAAACTAAACAAACGATGTGTATGATTAGTACTCATGAAATTTTGATCATGTTTCAATCTTACGGTTTCAAATTGTTTGCAGAAGCAAGAAAAATACAAAGATGTAGAGCCCACTGCATTTGACCTTTTCAAGGAAGTGCATTGCAGCAAAAAAGTTGGTTTCAATGAGCCGGTAAAGAAAGCTATTGTAAGTACTTGTTTCCTTTTTTTCCTTTTCTTCAAATAAAATATGAGTACAACATGCAAGACTGAGTTGTAACCATTATATTGCTAGGTTGATATGGAAGCAATCATGGCTGAACCAGTTTAAGAAGGACAACAACCAAAGTCTTCCATTGAAGTTATTTCCCAAGTTCTTCCTCAATCAACTTTATTTCTACAAAATTTGGGCCTTCAGTCAGCTTGCAAGAGAACCTCAAGAGGTGGCATTTCCTCGCAAGTAGAAGAGCTTCAATCTGAACTCGAGATTGCAAAGCAAGGGGCAGCAGAAGTTCAACAACAATTTGATGCTCAGCAGCAAGAGTTGGATACCTTGAAGATGCATGCACAAGAATCTGAAGCAACAAGGGCAAAACAGACACAAGAGATTGAAAGTTTGAAGAAGACAGCACAAGAAACTAAAGACCTTATTCGTCAACTGCTAAGCTTCAATCAGGGAGTCAATTGGACTGCCTAAACTTTGAGTCTTTCATATCAGCTTGATATAGGTATAACTATTGCTGATCTGCTTTTGTTTCCATCATTTTGCAACTTGTGGCTGTTGAGTAATTTTGGTGAATTGCTGGAACAATTGGTGTGCAACATGTGGCTGCTGTTGCATGGTGAACTCTTAGAACAATTGTGTAACTTGTGGCTGATGCTGCATGCTGAACTATTATAGTTATTTTGGTGTAACTTGTGGCTGCAGTAGCATAGGAAACCAGCTGGAGTAATGTATGAATGATTTTCCTGCTATCAATTTGTGACTTATGTATGCTGTAGCTATTGGTGAAGACTTATTGAATCTGTACAAATGATGGCACTTTTTAATTTATGTTGGAGCTGTTAAGAGCTATTTGGTCTTGTATGTGAACAATTATTGAATGTCTTTCATATTTGTAAATGTATGGCAGCTAATATTCTGTGCATTGATTTTTTTTTGTGCACCCAAACTAAATTGGGCCTCAAATGGACCCAAGCTAAACTGGTCCTCAAATGGACTACGAATTAGCCCAAAAATGATCCAGCACCAAATAGAATTAGCCTCAATGGTCTTGGTCAAATTAGAAATTGGGCCTTAAATTGGGCCAAGCCCATATTATTTACGCTGCCCTTTTGATAAATTATGACGATAAAATTCGTCACAATATTTGGCCACGTCATCTGCCACATCATCTGCCATGAGACATCCCAGTCATCCACTTGTGACGTTTTTGTTTCAATCTATGACGATTCGAGGCGTCATAATTCTTTGTGACGATGTAATGTTCGTCATTAAATTCGTGACGTTTTTTCTTGTTTTGTCACAGATGATCTTTAGGGACGCACCTTCTGTGACAGACTAGTTTTCGTCATTGGGTCGTCACAGATTGCGTACGGTGACAAAAAAATAGCTCTTTTCGTCACAATTTAATTGTCACAGAAGCTCATATTTCTTGTAGTGATCGTCCGCTATCTCCCCTCATCCTCAATAGGTTGCCGTGATGGTGCCCCATCCTCAACCACTTCCTTTTTTCCGGTTGCAGCGCAACATATCCGAGCTCATCCCCTCGTCCTCACATGTAGAGCACCATATTTGAGCTCCTCTACACGACAATTGTCTAATAACTTCGTATAGCATACATTATACGAAGTTATACGAGGGTTTGAAGAAAATTCTTCTGAGTCAGAACCCTCCTCATCGGACTCAGATGAAAGAACAAAGTCCCAAAATTACACATCGTCTTCTAACAGCGAGGTTACTAACTTGTGTGTGTTCACTAACTTATATTATTCTCGTTTTCCGATGACTAACCTTGTGCCATCCCCTTTTTCATAGCGGAGAGAAGCGTCCAAGGGCCAAGCTTGTTGGTGAAAAAGCTAGTCGGCTTCACTCGACAGCGAGGTTTGCATCGGCCTTCACTCAAGGATCCTCTCAGTAGCCCAAGAAGAGAGGTATAATCGTCTTTATAGTATATGATTCCTCAAATTCTGATTCATTAACCACTCGATCAGCAGGGAGACCCGAAGGCGAAACCGGCACGAGGAAGAAATTGGCTGCCAAGAAGCCAAGACCTCCAAAGGTGCGTACTCCCGATAGCACGGAGTCTTTATGTGACACAGTAAGCACTTGATTTTCCGCAAACTTTCATAACTTCTTTCGGCTTTTCGCTCATCGAAACTTTGATTTCAGGACACTTCTCCTATACAGAAGAAGAAGGACGCCACACCTGCTCCTCCACCGGCATCACAAACACCGCCGGCATTCAACTCCCAAGACGTAATCGGAATTCCCTACTTTACATCATAAAATTCTCAAATTCCGATCTCCTGTAACTTTAAATTTTCTTCTTTCCAGTACATGTTTCAACCCCGAAGCCCAGTCCGAGTAACTGTGGTATCCACGTAGGTTATCACATATGATGGGAAGAAAACCGATGAATTAAACTTCGACCCTTCCAGCATGGATTGGCTAGATGACGAGCTGGATTTCTTATCTTCTCCGATCAAGACTCCGTCTCCTCCAGTCGTCATCACCGAGTCACCTGCTGCAGAACCAAAGAAGAATCGGTTTTCTTCGGACACCCTGGCCAAGCTAAAACAAATGTGGGAACAATTTGGTAATGAATCGGCTTTATTGGCTAATCCTTCTGCCTTAAAGGTTATTGCCGATTCTGTCAAAGAAATTCTCCCAGATCAGGTAGCTTCAGCCATCCAGAAGGTACTGCCTCTTGGCGATAAGAAAGCCGACTTCGACGCTGCATTAGATCGGCTCCATCAGAGAGAAGCCCTCAAAGATGCCGAGGCAGAACTGAAGGGGCTCATCCAAGATGCCAACGCCCAAAACGACAAACTCCTCCAACTGAAGCAAGGGGCTGAATCGGCAAAAATTGCAGCCTCCAAAGCAGTTTCAAGGGTCAAGTCCCTGGAACAGGAATTGGAGAAGGCAAGAAAAGCTGAAGCAGCCGCTCGCTCAAGCTTTGAGGAGTTCAAATCAGCAGCTAAGGAGCAGTACAGCAACGTGAAGGCCTGCGGCTTGGCAGTGCTGGACGCTAAGAAGAAAATACCGATTATATCCGGATCAGCTGAGGAAGACACTGAGATTGTTAACCAGATCCGTGATACGATGTCCGGCGCCGCCGCAGCCATTTATGAATTTTGCGAATGATTGGCCTGTGAGCCAAAATTAAATGTTTATGTGTAGATCGATATCTTACCGATCGTGAACAATATTTCTCTCTGCCCCTTGGGGCGAAAACAGTTAAGGCCTTCGCGCCTTTGTAATGACATTATTTCTTTATGTAATTTTCCGTTTTTCCAATGTTTGTCTATAGACGATTCATCAGAATCGGCTTTTCCTCAACAACAACGTGGTGAGCGAAACATCTATAGTGATTCATTAAGTATCCATTGATTTCAAAACTATAGGCGATTCGTTAACAACAACACGTCGAATAAAATACAAACCTCGATTCGACCAAGTGTTAGCCGGCTTTTTGAACTATAGGCGATTCACCAGAATCGGCTTTTAACTTGCACATTCAAGCTCCAACCCAAACACTTGGATAATATTTCGTCAGATACTTGGCATTAATTGCTTTACCGAAAACTTCCCCTTCAAGCGTTTCCAAAATATATGCGTTTCCAGGAATAATCCGATTGATCTTAAATGGTCCTTCCCAATTTGAAGACCATTTTCCATACTTAGGATCTCTGGAACCAATCGGTAAAAATGTCTTCCATACAAGATCTCCTACGTCAAAAGTTTTCGGCACAACCTTCTTATTATAATGCCTAGAAACTCTCTGCTTATCACGCTCAATATGCTCCAAAGCTTTTAACCGAACAGCCACCATATCATCTAGCTTATCCACCATCAGATTTTTTTAATCATCGGCGTTCACATTATTTTGTTCCTCAACCCGTGTAGATCCGATGATAGCTTCAACCGGTAGAACAGCTTCTTGACCATATACCAACTCAAATGGTGATACTTTCGTAGCCCCATGCATAGCAATCCGATATACCCCTAGCACATACGCCAAAGTATTATGCCAACCCCGCGGCCTTTCATTAATTTTTCGCTTGATCAGCTTTATAACGCTTTTGCTTGAAGATTCTGCTTGGCCGTTGGCTTGAGCATAATACGGCGAGGAGTTGATTGTTGTAATTCCCAAGCTTCGAGCATAATCCTGAAATGCTTCTGACATAAATATCGATCCCTGATCCGTAGTGATCGTTTGAGGAATACCAAATCGGTAAATTATGTGCTCCCTGACAAAGTCGATCTCTTCAGTAGCAGTTACTTTCTTCAATGGTACCGCTTCAACCCACTTAGTGAAATAATCCGTTGCTACCAAAATATACCGATGCCCCTTGGACGAAGAAGAAAATATTTCTCCGATCATATCAATTCCCCATCCTCTAAAAGGCCACGGCTTCACCATCGGATGCAAAATTGACGCAGGCGCATGTTAAATATTTCCGAACTTCTGACAATCTTTGCAACAATCTTCCACCATCGTTGGCCAGAAATACCCCACGTGTTTTAACATTCATCTCATCTTATATGCTGATTGATGTGTACCACACAGTCCTTCATAAATTTCTTCGATTGCAACTTTAGCATCTTCTTCATTTAGGCATTTGAGCAATAACCCATCAAAACTCCGATAATATAGCTTGTCACTGATCAATACATACCTTTGAGCTCATCTTTTAAGCTTCCTTTCGGCTTTCCCCTGAGGATCTTTAAGATAACCAATAATTTCTGCCTGCCATCCTATCGGAACTGGATTCGCAATCAGAATAATTTCTAACTCCATGATCGGTAATTTATACCCTGATGCTTCCTGAGCTAAATCATTGGCTTCACAATTCTATTCTCTCGGTATATGATGAATTGTAAACATGCTGAAATACTTAGCCAAATCAGAAGCCTTTTCTAGATATTTCCGAAGTAGTTCACTATGACACTCATATTTACCGATCATCTGGAAAACTACTAACTGTGAATCTCCATAAACTTCCACGACAATAACCCCGGCTTGAATCAACCACTCCAATCCTTGAATCAAAGCTTCATACTCCACTTGATTGTTGGTCAACCCAAAATCTAGTGTAACACTAAATCGGTAAGGAACACCACCAGGAGAAACTATAAAAATACCGATTCCACATACCTTCTCACAAACCGATCCATCAAAGAACATTACCCAGGGTAAGAGAATCGAAAGATTAATGTCTTGATGGTACGTGATGAAATCGGCTAAAACCTACCCCTTGACAGTTTTTGGAGACTCATATGTCAAATCAAACTCGATGAGAGTATATGCCCACTTGCCGAGTCGTCCTTTAATAATTGGAGCATTAATCATGTACTTGACCACATCGGTTTGACAAACCACTTTGCATTCAGCACCCAACAGATAATGCCTCAACCTAGTGCAAGCAAAGTATAAGCAAAGGCAATACTTTTCCACTACCGTGTATCGGGTTTCAGGATCCAGCAATTTCCTGCCTAAATAAAATATCGCACTCTCTTTTCCATCTATCTCCTGAACCAGAACTGCTCCTAATGTATTTTCCGATACCGATAGATACAGCTTAAACGGCAAACCATCTTTTGGAGCGACCAGAACAGCTGGGTTTGTCAAGTACCCTTTGATATCATCAAACGCTTCTACTGTTCTAGTCCCCAAACAAACTTATCGGAATTTTTCAACTTAAGCAATGGAGAAAATGGGATGATTCTTTTCGATAAATTTAAAATAAATCTCCTCAAGTAATTAATCTTATCGATGAGCTCCTGTAGACGAACCTTCGAATCTGGAGGTTTAGTATTCAGAATCGCCTTTACTCTATCAGGATGAACTTCGATCCGTCTCTGATGCACCATAAACCCCAAGAACTTGCATGCCGATACTCCAAAAGCACACTTCTTTGGATTCATCTTCATGCCATATTTCCGAAACCGATCCAAGATGGTCACGATATCAGCCAAGTGCTGTTCTTTCCTCTTGAGAGTTGATTACCACATCATCAATGTAAATTTCAACTAATTTATTGATTAAATCATGGCAGATCAGGTTCATCCCCCTTTGATATGTAGCCCCAGCACTAATCAGTCCAAAAGTCATAACAACCCACTCGAACAAGCCGATAGAACCAGGACATCTAAATGCAGTCTTACTTACATCTTCTTCGGCCATAAAGATTTGATTGTAACCAGCATTGCCATCCAGAAAACTGATAATCCGATTGCTAGAAGCAGCGTCAATTAACCGATCAGCCATCGGCATCGGATATTCATCCTTATACGTTGCCTTGTTTAAGTCCCGAAAATCGATACACACCCGAATCTTATCAGAACCTTTCTTCCTCACTGGTACAATATTAGAGATCCAATCGGCATATTTACATGGCCGAATAAACTTTGCATCTAATAACCTTTGAATTTCAGCCTTCACCTGATCATAAATTTTCCAACTGATCCTCCGTGGTGATTGTTTTACTGGCCGAAATTCAGGCTTCATCTTAATCTTATGTTCAACTATAGATCGGTCTAGATCAGGCATCTCATGATATTCCCAAGCGAAGCAATCAACCCAATCCTTAAGTATCTGTATAAGCCGATCTTTATAGTCCCGCTGCAACTGTTTAATGATGTAAGTGGGCCTTTCCTTACCGTCCGTTCCAATATCGACTTTTTCAAGTTCATCAGCTGATATGAAACCTTGACCCATCTTATACTCAATCCCCTCTAGAGCCGCGATTCCCATAAAAAACCCTCGTGTCCTTGGGTTACTGATTGCGCTTCCAATGTTGTTGGCTTGAAGCCCAATTTACTAACGCTGAGGAAATCACAATCCTCCAAGGGTTTTCCCGATAATGCCTCCAGGTTATCATGTATTTCAGCACAATCGGTTTCTGCGGTTAGATATTCTCCTCTGACCACTTCTATCTGTTCGCCAATCCAATGTATCTGAATCTGATGCAATGTCGATGGAATGCAGCAATTGGCGTATATCCAATTCCTTCCCAACAGCACACTATAGCTTCCCTTTCCTTCAATTACAAAGAAAGCTGTTGGGATTGTCTTGCTCCCCACAGTGAGCTCCACAACCAGAACCCCCTTGGCTTCGGTCGGATTTCCAATGAAATCACTTAAAACCATATTAGTCTTGACCAAATCCTCTGTAGATTTTCTGATTTTTCGGCACACAGAATATGGCATCAGATTCACAGTGGCTCCACTATCCACCATCATTCTGGAAATCGGCTTTCCATTCATATAACCCATAATAAATAATGGCTTCAAGGGTAATCAGGAGTTTTCTGGCTTCTTGAAGATAACATCTTCAGCTCCAACTACCAGCTCTGCAGCAGCCTTCTCATAATCACTCTTGAATTCCTGAGGCAGTACGCAAACCAAGTTGGTATCAATATCAATAGAGATTTCATCAGAGCCAGCTTTAGTATCGATAATAACAACCGATCTGAACTTGGGCCTCCATTCTTGCCTGCCCCTAGCTGGTCTCATCGGCTTTACCTGTTCCAGCAGTGCATCCCTGAATTTTTCAGCTTCTGCCTCTTTTGCTGCAGTGTTTCTCATTCGCTGCAAGCGCCGCTTCTGAGATTTCGTGATTCCACTCGGGCACCATTTTGGCAACGACACCTTAGGAGGCCGATGCACATCGGTATTTTTGTTTTTCGGAATATCTTCGGCTTTTTCACTAGGAAACACCAGCCGATCTTTTACCGATGTCCTCTTGGGTGGAATAAAAGTGTGGTTCGTTGGGCAATTCTTCAGAGTAGGTAATGACATTCTTTTCTCCTAGCAATATAGGAAAAAGGGACAATCCCAATGCTCCATCCCCCAATCTTGATCATTTGAATTCCTCGGAACAGGCTCCGAAATATTTGATTTGACGTCCCTGCGAGGTGTCTCCTTAGCCATCTTGTCATATTTCTCGAATAGCTGATCAAAAGTTGGCTTCGGTCTTGGCTTGGATATCGGATTATGATCTTGCCCACGCTTCACCTCGCGGCATTCGCCAGTTCTTCCACCTCGTCGGCTTGTTGATTGGAATTTTAATTCTGGTTTCCTTTTCACCACAATCCTCTTAGAGCCAACGAGCACTTTAAACCAATTGGAACTCTCGGGATCATCGGCTTTTCTTTTGGCATCAACCATCCCAACAAACCCGACAGGGAATGGTTCTGTGTCAATCTGCGAATTCTTACCCTGATACCGAAGTTGCCCGCTCTCAATCGCTTTCTGCACCACTTGCTTGAATACATTGCACTCATTGGTAGCATGCGAGTAAGAATTGTGCCACTTGCAATATTTCCGCTTCTTCAGCTCTTCGAGAGGAGGAATCACATGCCCCTGTTTGAGCCGAATCTGCTTTTTCTGCAGCAGATGATCGAAAATCCGATCATATTTGGATGTATCAAAAGAATATTTGCTCTTTTTAGAGCCCTTCGGCTTTATCCACCCAAGCTCGAATTCCTTTTTATTGTTTACCCATTCAGCAATATAAGCACCTACGTTTTCAGTATCGGAGTCATCCGAATCTTCGATCGCATCAGCATCAACAACGTTGACAGCTTTGTCTTTACCCTTATTATTGTTGTTGTTCCGATACTCCTGACCAGGGTATGAATTATCTGAGAATCGGCTTTCGTACAGTGCGATTTTGTGAGCCAAATGTGAAATATCAACGAATTCTTGATTGCCCACTTTCTTTTGATTAACGGGTAGTAATCCCTTGAAAGCCAATTCCGTCAATTCATTGTCAGGCAGTGAAAGGCTATAACATCGGTTTCTAACCTCCTTGAAACGGCGGAGATACTCATTTACCGATTCTTCAAACTTTTGTTTAATCATCATGATATCGGTAATTCTTGCTTCGTTTTCTCCAGAGTAAAAATACTCATGAAATTTCTTCTCCAGATCCGGCCAGGAAGTGATACTGTTAGGAGGAAGCGATGTGAACCAATTAAATGCCGATCCCGATAACGACAGTGGGAATAATCGGCATTTGAGAGTATCTTTTGATGCAGCCTCTCCGCACAGCGCAAGGAATCTAGCGACATGCTCGCGCATAGAGGTGTTGTCGCTCCCGCTGAATTTGGCATTCGCGAAACCGGGAACTCGATACTTATGTGGAAATTCTGTTTCGTTGAAAGCCGATGGATTTGGCATAGTATAATGCGGAGCAAACTTCGGGGTGTTGGAGCCACACTGCTTCATCATGTTATATACCTGGTTCCTTGTCATCTCTTCCAGATTTTCATTCATCCTAGTATTGATTGGCTGATATATCGGTTCTGGAGCCGGGATTATAGCCTGATTATTCGATATCATCTGAATCGGGGTTGGATTAATCGTCAATGGAGGACTTAGTTGGGAAGTCCCAGCATGTGATGCCCCTGGCTGAGTATAAGCTGGATACTGGTTTCCAAATTCATCCCCTGCAGAACATTCCGATTCCCTTGAGGAGTTTGGCCAGTCATGATGTTTTGTAGCGCGGCGTTGATCCCCTCCTGGACGATTCGCCCTAAAACCGATGACTGGCCAGCATCGATCGGTAAACAGAGCTATTAATCTGATCACTTATTACTTCCGAAAAATCACCAGTGAGCAGTGGATCTCCAATAGAAGTCTTCGTAATCTGGCCACTGCGTGTTTTCCGATAGCCAGTAAGCATTCTCTTCTTATTCTCTTCATGGATCTCAACGAGCCTATCTTCGATTTCCATTTTCTGATCTGGGCTCAATTCGTCAAATGTCACCGCCTCAGCAGCAAGCTTGAGCGCTTCCAACGCCGCCTCGGTATCGGTGCGCGTCATCTTGTTGAGCTCGATTCTTGGGTCCCACTGAGCGTGCCAAAAAGTATGATGACACAAAAAGTGAGTTTTTGTGAACACACGTGCAGAAGCGTCAAATCTGTGTTTGTGTCGCAACCAAAGACCAAGCGTGCCAGTCAATTTGACCTGTAAATTGACACGGAGAAAATCATCAATAATATAGCCCTAATCGGCTTTTCAAGGTAGCCAGATCAGGTTATTCATAATCGGCTTTAAATAATCCGATTATGAGATCTATCGGATTAATGCCAGATAGAGCAATTAAATGTGCATATTCTTTTAATTACAAATCTTAAACTTCTTTTTGGTATTTTTTATATAATATTAATAATAAACCTTCGTATCAAAATATTAGATTAAACCAAGAAATAGATTGAACAGATTGGTCAGGCCAAGACAGTATTCACATCTAAATCTAGATGTAAACCAATAATCCGATTTCAAGGTCTAAGACTAATAAAGGTAGACGCAACACTAATCGGCAAACATCTACACATGCAAGATCCTAAACAAGCCATACACAAGATCGATTAAACTAGACAGTTGCATACATCGGATTTAGGAAAAAACATATGGAATACTTGACAATCGGCATTGCAGGATAAACACACATTACAGATCAATTAAATCGAGACGGTGCAATATGCGAGAACACATTAAGGATCGGTAAATCCCGAGACAGTTTAACATGCTTTGTATACACGAGATCAAGATGATACAGCCATGCATACGGGTTACAAGGAGAGAATCGATTATCCTATCGAGATAGCTCTACCTGCGAGTTAAAGCCCTTCGACGAGGTCGATCAGATTCAAGAAAGTAGTTGTGTTTGTGTATGATGTATATATTTTCCCCGAGACCAAAGGTCCTATTTATACTATTACAAATTCGATACCGATACACCCTATTTTACCGCGTCGCGCTCCTGATCATATCGTGCTTCTTCCGAAGTCTCAAATCTATCGGTATTCTTCAATAAGCCTTTTTTCCTTTGCCGATGAAGCCCATCTCCTGATTTGGCCCAATAATTCCGATACATTTATCCATTTCATGATATCCGATTTTCTTGCCAAATTTGGGTGTCAATTGACTGTCAACGCAATTAAAGATCGGTTTTTAATTGTTCACCCGACTTGGGCAACTCGAGGAGAGAGGCAACTCTTACCTCCTCCAGCAGGTCAAGGAGTGGCTCGGCCTCCATTGGAAAGTTAATGGAACGCGCAAAGCTCACCGAAAAGTTTTGTTTGTCGACTGTCAAGCCAACAAATTCCCCTCTTTCCAAAACCCTCGGTAAAAACCCTAGTTTTACTGCGACTATAAATAGGCAGTCACTCGCTGTGACTTTCACCCATTCTCATGCGCACGAGCCTCCCGCATCGGAATTTTCGGAGCCCTCAGGATTTCCAGCGCGCAGCTTCTCTCCGTTCAACCTTCAATCGGCATTATGTCTCAGGTACTATTCCAATGCTCAGACACCGAAGCTCTGTACTCTTTGAGGCCCATAGGGGAATGAGATCCATCGAATTTCATAGATCACTCAGTAGCCAGACTTCCTTTGTTTGCCGATAAGCTTAGTATAAACAGTTGGAAATCGGCATTTAGATCTTGGCCTAGCCCGATCAAGGGATATAAGGACTGGCTCATTCGGGTCTATGGCCAGAAACAAGAGCAATGGGATGAGTTAGGAATTACCGATGCTATCCTTCTCTCCTTACATCCTCCGCCAGCAGACGAACCCTTCATGGCAGCATCGACTTACTTTTGGTGTGATACAGCTAATGCTTTCCTTTTCCCGACTGGACCCATAAGCCCTACGCTTCTTGATGCAGCAATGCTAACTGGTCTCAGTCCCGATGGCGAAATGCTATCGGCTTTTGATCTGTCCGCCACTCTGAAGCTGGTTCCTGAGATGAACTTTGGCTGGCAACGCTATATCAGTACTCATCAGCAGACAGGCGACGTAGAAGATGAAGAGCACATCGCTTTTCTTAACATGTGGCTTGATCGGTTCTTTTTCTGTGGCCAATCACTCAGCCCTAGCAAAGTCTACCAAGGCGTAGCTGAAGCATTGGCATCAGGACAAAAATCGGCAATCGGAAAATATTTGTTAGGAGCCACTTATCAGATGATGCATGAGATCAGGGAAGGTCTCTGCTCAAAGAAAGCCGATTATTCTGTTGGAAATCTAGGTGGCCCTTTTTGGTTCATCTGCATGTTTTTGAAGCTCCAGATATACAACTCCATAGGCGAACTGGACTTCAGCCTAGAATTTCCAAATGAGAAGGATTCTGATAGCAGCGAGCGCCCCTGCAGATCATATGGCGAGATGATATCAGTGAATTGCAACAGAAGACGCCTGAACCAAGAAGATCTCTCTCATTCCTTGGTCGCGTTTTTCACAATGTCTGAGTCGGAATATGGTCTAGAGCAATTCAACCCATATACCGATTTGGACAGGTATCCAATCCCTTCATTTTTTCGATTGGCCAACACCTTAAAGGGCGAAGCTTTATCAGCATATAAAGAATTCATATCCCCGGGTATCTTCTTCGCCATTCTGAGCACAAGAACTCACATCAGAAAACCCTCATATGAGTTCTATCACCCGGCCATGGTTGCTCGGCAATTTAATCTAGGACAGGATATTCCTGATCTGTTTATATATTGCCACCTGAATGCCAGAGAAGACCTCAACTCCCAATCGGCATACGGAATTTTATCTGTTGCGCACGTTAACTTCGAAATGCCGATAGAGTTTGTGATGTGGTCCGACACATCTCCAAAGTTCGACGTCTGGTGGGAGACTATTGCCAAGAACATTTTTGCTACAGAAGGCGGAGCTACAGCCTTAATCGAACAATTCACTAGCAAGAAGCAGATTTGCAAACCCAACTGACCGAAAATTGCTGGTATGGACTACAAGAAATTTGACCTTGTATGACATTTTTTTTGTGACGGCTATGCATAACGTCATTGATTTGTGACGTTTACGGCAAGGAACGTCACAACGGACAAGTTGGGGGCGTAGGGCTATTTTTTAGTGACGAATATAAGGCACGTCACTAAAATAACGTCACAAAGACATGACAAAAACGTCATTAACCATAATATAAAAAAATTGTGACAAATAAATTTCGTCACTAGAGTAAACGTCATAAACCATGAATGTAACACACCAATTTCATAATTTGCAATATATTAAAAGTTTGTTGGAATTAAATATGAAGTAATTAAATTTAATAGTAGGAAACTATATTGTCTAAAATAAACCAATTAGACATAATGGTAGTAAGGTGTAAGATGCATTCATTCCTATTACATGGTGTTTTGAGTGCAAAGTTAAATTTAAATCTTTTAAAAGACGTTAAATATCGAATAGGTGCTTGTGGAAATTTTCTAGCTTTTTCTGGGAACTTTTCTTTTCTTCCTAGATCTAAATATTTTTATATGATCATCCTCTAAATCTTTTCATGAGCTCTAGTTATTTTATTTGGCTTTATTATGTCCCAAGTTATCTCCATGGATTTTCTGGGAGTATTTGGAGTATTTTTCATGGTTTAAAAACTATTTCAAGACTTTTTGGAATTGTTTTTAAACTGAAAAGCATTTTCAAATATTCTTAAACCCCCAAAAGCTTCTGGGCCCGGCCCACTCTGGAGTGATCGCATTGCGAGCACTTATAAGGTAGCCTGGTGACTCGGCGGGAAGGCTAGACGGAGACTCGGCGACATGGTCTCACGACGACTCACCAAGACGACGGCTTCATGATGCGGCGACGGCGCTGCAGCCTTCGTACAGACGAACTCGGATCAAGCCCAACGCATGAAAGGCCCAAGGCTAGGCCCGCTTGTACTGGACTCCCGCTGGGCTTCATCGTACGGTACATCAAATTCATAATCTAATTGTAACTCACAAACTAATTCTAGCTCAGTGGAAGGATCCATCGCCTTATAGCACAGATCGCAGGTTCGATTCCCAGGAGCGGCAGCGTTAAAAAGTTTTTTACTTGTGGCCCAAACGTGGGTCCCACATGCACTACGTACTTCAGGGGGCTCCACAATTCTAGATATTTTAATTTTTCAAAAAAGAAATGCGACGTCAGACACACAACATACCAACTCAGCCATGTCAGACATCATGACGAAAACATATCATCACCGTATACATATGTATATGACGTCATCCTTGGATCAGTAGCCGAACACGAGGCCCTCAATTTTATGACGATATGTATGAGTGTTTTATGACAACATTTTATATTTCATCACTGAAAAACCTGGACGACCGATGCAGGCTACGATCTATGACGAACAGAAACAAAGTGTCACAAAAAAACATTTTTCCATGACGGGAATTAGAAATGTCACAGCGTTTTCGTCACAGATAATCACTTTTCTTGTAGTGCCTGCACCCGGCCCTGTACGCGGGGCGGGCTCGCTCTCCTCCTTCTCGGCTTATGGATCGCCAAGAACCGGAAGATGTGGTATCGTCGCGATAGTCATAGTCATCGTCATGGTCGTCGGGTCTGCACGGTCACTACTCCCGTGGCCCTCCAGATCCCCGCTCGCCGTTCGGGCTTGTTCCCTCCGCCCACGGCACTGAAGCGTGTCGTGGAGGTCACCCCCACGGTCCCCCTAGCCTTCACGGGGCGAGGGAGGGACCGGGCCTGCTGCAGACACAACCACCTTCTTCTTGCCTTTTCCGACCCTGTTCGGCGGTCCCTGCAAAAGGGGGAAGACGAGCGAGAGGTATACGACCGCGACGCGGTCGCTCCCCAACCACCCGAAGCTTCCACGCCCACCGCGGCCGCGTCAACATGCTGGGCGAGGTCCCTTAGCCGGGGGGCCACCGAGGAACCCTCCGCCACCGGGAGAAGGGTGATCTAGCAGGGCTCGCGCTGCATAGAGATTCTGGGCGGGTGTCGCCTGCTCCAAGGGCAAGCGTCGCCTCACCCTGCTCACTCCTACCGTCCCCTGAAGGTCGCTGCCCTCCCGAGGGGGAGTGGAACGGTCTTGGTCCGCCACCTCCTTTCGCCTAGATGGAGAGCCCTCCATTGCTTCGCCGCTGGGGAAACCGCGGACGATATCCGTCCGGGTCCTGAAAACTTAAACAGGAAAGCGAACTAGCGACTATCCCCCTACCTGGCGCGCCACTGTCGGTGTTCTAAACCAGACAGATTTGTCTCGTGGGGAGATTTGTAGTTCGGTCAGGGGGAATTTTCGCCGCTCGCTCGCTCAAACTCACGCTCGCAGGGAGACACCAGATTTACCCAGGTTCGGACCCCCTATGTGGGTAATAGTTCTACTCATGCGAGGGTGGTATTTTCTGAAGTCTGAAACGCTCCTTCTTGAGAGCTTGTACAACAGTGTGTGTATACAGAAAAACTTGGAACCAGCCCCTTCTCCCTTCGCCCTAGCTCCCTTTTATACTGAAAGGGGCGGACAGTCGGTCAGAGGGGGGAGAGAGCGAGAGAGATTCCATCGGTGAGATTCTGGTCATGGCACCCCCCACTTGCCCCTGCTGACGTCAATATTTTTAATAGCTTCCTCCGATCACCGGGCCGGACGGGACATAGGAGACGCCTGACACAGGCGCCGCTTTGCTCTGCCATCGCACAGTGAGGGAATGACCGCTACAGTGCACCGGACAGAGCTGTAGCGTAGGCAATCATCTCTCTCGGTCTCGCACGCCTAAATCCTTACATTTAATGTCGCTGATACGCTGAACATTGAGGAGGCCTTCACCGGGAAGCTTACTCGTTTCGCGCGGACGCCCGCTGAGTGGGGTTGGTGCCCGCCTGCTCAACGAGGCGCCACGCGTCCTGCTCTTCCTCTTCCTCGGCGTGGGTACCCCGGTGCGCAATGCACCGACAGTGGTACTAAACATACCCCTCCATCAGATGAGCCTCACGCGCCTTTGAGATTTAATTAGATTATCTTTAAATATATTGGGCCAAACCCATATATTCTAACAAGTAGAGTTGGTGACAGGTGCATTTGTGATTTGAAAATTTGCATTCTTACCTCTACAGAGTCGAGAATTGTGGTAGCTCGTAAATGTCACTCCAAAGTAAAAAATTGCTCGTGCCATTCTAAAGTGTTGACCACTGCAAACATGCAATTATAAGAATTGCTAGATCTATTTTACCAAACTACTCTCCCCTTCTTCCTCCGTCTCTCCACCCTCCTCTCCTCCAGATAAGGCGATGTCGGTCACACCTCTTCTTCTTTGGTTGAGAGCCCCACCGCACCTCATCTTCCGCGTCTGAAGTCTGAAGAGCCCCACCGCACCTCCTCTTCCCCGGTCGTAGCAACCCATCGCACATCCTCATTCCTAACTAAGAAGGCATGGCGCCTTCCTTTTTCGTCAACTGTTGAACATCACCACACTTATTTTTCTGTGGCCAAGGGTTTAAATCACGTTTTTTTGGGGTTTTGCAGCGAGGCCCAAAAAAAACTATAGAAGCTATTGCGGGCTATCGCGCAAGCTATTCTATTTGGCAGTTTAATATGAAAATTATATAAATATGAAATATTTATATAATATTAGTCAAATCCAACTAAATAAGGTGCATACATGTTATATTAGCAATACTTGTAATCTAATGGATGTCTATATGATCATAATTAATGTGTAGAGTAAATTACCGTGATATATTATTTTACAAGTTTATTATAGAGAAACTTGACGAAGTTATCATTTATTAGTTTTATATCAATGGAATCATCATGTAAGGCTTAGTGATTTAAGAATTTGTGAAGACATAACGAAAAAATTAACTTATGCTTGGATTTTCAAAGGAAATTTTTAAAAGTGTCATAACGGAGCTACAGCGGTTATAAAAATAGCGGAAATAGCGCCCAATTTAGCGGCTATAGCGGGCATAGCTGTGTTTGCGAAATTTTGGTACTTAGCGTAGCGTTTTACGTCCAAGAAAGCTATAGCGGAGCTATCGCGAAGCTATAGCGGGCTATTTTAATCCTTGACTGTGGCTGAAGGAGCCCCAGCAACCCTTTTATTCCCCAACCAAGACCTTATGAGCATTGTCTGAATATTTTACGAAAGTATCCTCCCTTCTTCCTCCTCCATCCCTCCACCCTCATCTCCTCTAGATATGATGACACCCATTGCACCTCCTTTTTTTTTGGCTGATGAGCCCCACAGCGCCTCCTCTTCCACAACGGACAAGCCTTGCCACCACTCTTTTTCCTTCACCTCCAAGATCTAACGCCCAACCTCTCCCTAGCAAAGAAGCCCCACCGTCTTTCCTCTTTCCACAGTTGTTGAACCCCACCACCCCTATTTTTCTGCAGCTGAGGCCCCCCATCGCCCTTCTTCGTCCCCTACCAAGAAGGCAGCCTCCCCCTATCCCTTCAATTATAGGGTCTCCTCCCACAAGAATTCTTTCATGACTCTCAGTATTTCTATCGACTGTGATCGTATACTAGTCCCAAAAGATCATAACTAGTACATCACAACATACAGCCAAATTAGATATCATCACAGCATAAAGTAACTAATAAATACCATGTTTACATTAAATATCATCCATTTTGCATAGACATTGTGGTCTAGTACGGAATAGTAAATAAATACAATAAATTTGAATAGCAGCAGAAGATAACGACGATATCCAATCTGCTAACTCGGAATACATAGCTAACAGTCCTCGTCACCTTGGATAGGATTCTCTTGATCCTAAACTGGACTTGAAACTTCGTATGAATCAAATTATCCATGATTAACATGTTAGATCTTACTGTTCATGATCTAAAATGATCTATTATGAATATTAGCCTTAGCCTAAACATGATCACTGTTCTTATGCGGAATAGATGAACTGACCGGAATTTGTTGATGTCGTTAGTGCCATGCAGTTGATCTGTCGGAGACGAGTAGAAGGATCAGCGTCCTTCCGGACGCCACCTACAATAGCCGAACACTACCCTTCGGGTCTCTCCCAGCGCAATTAGGATCGGTGTGAATAATGGGGTGAGTGAACCAGGAGAGAGATCGTCACCTCTCCCTTGGGGCGGCCATCCCTTTATATAGCGCTGGAGAGACTCGGGGGCAGGTCCAAACGGGAAGGAAACGCCTCCGATCATGGCGTGAAATTAAGTGCAATTAACTGCGTTAATTAGGGCAATTAAATGCATTGATTAGGATATGATTTGGAATCCCGCATGGTGCTTCATTAGGCATGTGTTTTATTAGGGGATGAGGTAATTTAGGAAGGTGTTTAATGCATTGTCCCCTTGACCATGCCTAAGATCAACCAACATTCTCCCACTTGATCGAAAGGCTGTCATAATGTATTCGCTCTCAGTAGACAGCAGTCTAGGGCAATGTGTTACAACAACAAACCAAAGGGTCATTGAAACGACAGTACCCATAGTCCACCATACCACCTTGATAGAACACTAGCTTAATTTTAACAGGTGTTGATTGATTATTAAGCCCATTATTGTCCAGGATCATTATTCAAAAGCTTTCCCTTAATCTTATGCCGGCCAGCAAGTTCTTTAATTAAATTGGGAGGTAAGCCTTTGGTGAGCGGATCCGCGAGCATCGACTCATTTTTAATGCGCAACTTTAATAGTATGATCCTGGATCCTATCTTTCACAACATGATATCGATGTGTTTGGCAGCATCACTCGATTTGTTGTTACTTGAATAGAAAACTGCAGTTATGTTATCGCAGTATATAGTGAGTGGTCTAGCAATGCTGTCCACCACTTTCAGTCCCGGGATAAAATTTTTAAGCCATACGGCCTGCCCATTTGCTTCATAACATGCCACAAATTCTGCTTGCATTGTCGACGATACAGTCAGAGATTGTTTTGAGCTTTTCCACGAAATTGCTCCTTCTGCGAGGGTGAAAACATAACCTGATGTGGATTTCTTAGTGTCCACACACCCCGCAAAGTCAGCATCTGAATAACCCAAAACTTTAAGGGCATCAGATCTTTTTATATGTGAGCATGTAAAGTTTGGTGCCCTGCATATAATGCAAGACCTTCTTAACAGCCTTCTAGTGGTCTAATCCTGGATCGGACTGAAATCTGCCAAGCATCCCGGTAACGAATGCCAAGTCTGGACGCGTACAGACCTGAGCGTACATTAGGCTTCCAACAGCAGAAGCATAGGGAATCATGTTTCATTTTATTTGATTTTAATTGATTCCTTGGGCTTTGAAATAATCCAAATTT
>SPJY01017645.1:0-10721 GCA_005191435.1 Raddia distichophylla
GGGCGCCGCCTTGCCGTCACATGGGGAGGAGAGCCGCCGTGAAGGGGAGGAGCGCCGCCGGCCGTCGTTGGGAGATGGATGCCGATGCTTGCCGCCGTGCGTGTCATTGGGGCGGCGTGGATCAAGTAGGCATCGGCGTCGGCCTAGACTAGAGGACAGGGCCGAGGCGGCGTCGATCTGGAGGCAGGGACGGCGCGCCGGCCGTGGGCGGCGCCGTGGCAGCAGGGCGCGGCTGTCGTCGGGGCGCGAAGGAGACACGGGAGGCACCCTGGATGAAGCGGCGCGGATCAGAGCCGGAGGAGACGGGTGGCGCGCCGGCCGTGGAGCAGAGGCGGCGCCGACTGGGACGGGGCGGCGTTGGGCGACGACGAGGCCAGGGCGGCGTCGATCTGAAGGCCGACGTGGCGCTGGCCGGTGAGAAGGACGGCGGCGCTAATCTGGAGGCCGAGGTGCGGCTCGCCGGCCGTGGAGGACGCTGGGGCGCGGTGTTGAGGAGGATGGGAGCGGGCGCGCCGAGCCGGCCGCGCGCGGAGAAGCCGAGGGCGCCGCCTGGCCTGGGCCGTTGTCGGGCGTGGAGGACGGAGGCGGGAGCGGCAGTGGAGGGCAGGGGCGGCGCCGGGGTTGACGAGGCGGTGCCGGCGTCGTTGGGCGGCGGCGCTGGCCGAGCCGGCCGCGCGCGGAGGAGACCGGGGCGGCGTGGAGGAGGCGGCGCCGGCGTCGGGCGCGAGGAGGAGACGGGGGCGGCGCGCCGGCCGCCCCCCTGGAGCCTGTGCCCGAGAGAGAGAGAGAGAGAGAGAGAGAGAGAGAGAGCTGGGGAGGGGGTGGCGCCGCCTGGAGCAGAGGGGAGGAGCCCGAAGGCTAGGGCTTCGGCCCCCTTCTGCTTTTTCTTTTTACCTTTTCTTCTTACAGCCGCCGGCCACTATTTTCCTCCTCAGGGTTTACCCTTTGACCAGTATTTATAGTACTCTTTTAGGGTTTACTGTTTTCGGGCCAAAATTGGGCCGAATTGATTCCGGGCCAGATTAATCCGCAAGAATTATTAATAGATAATTCCAGGGTGACGGACCAATCAATGTCATCGGGAAAAAAAATTTCTCATCAAACAAATGCCCCCCACCGATTCGATTCTGAGAAGGACGCAGGATGGATCGGAGTCGGATCGGTGTATGCTCTTCGGCCACATTGATCATGGCGTAGTGAATATTTTCTTGCGCCAGAAAGCAACACGATGGTGTTGGGATGTTCTCAACTCTGATGTATCGGAATATTCTCGGTTGAAGTGCCAGCAAGATGTTGGAATATTCTGAACTTGATTGCCATCTCTAGGTCGAGCAATGGCGGACGTCGAAATGGTCTCGACGCACGGTACAAAGACTTTCTTCGAGGCTGTGATCGATGCAGCGCCGAAATATTCTCGGCTCAAATAGATATCGGCGAGCAGTGTTGCCTCAAACCAGGATCCTCCACCATTGAGCCCTCGAGGATTGCTGGACTTGTTCACAGCTTCAGGGTCCACAAAGCGCTGGTATATTCTCGGCTTGAATGTCGGGACGCCAGGACGATCTTGGCTTGATGTTGGCGAAGTGTTGGTATATTCTCAGCAAGAACGTCGACGAAGCATGGGAATGTTCTTCAGATTTATCTTCGAAGACGCGCTGGCATATTCTCAGCTTGGAAAGATGAAGCCAAGGCAACCTTGGCGATCACGACCATGAAACACCAGAATGTTCTTGATGTAGTGCTGGAATATTCTCAGTAGGGACGTCAACGAAGTGTGGGAATTTTCTCCAGATTGATTTTCGAGGACGCGCTGGTATGTTCTCGGCTTGGTCATTGATGAAGTGCCGGATATTTTCCGCTCCAATGTCGGTGGCATGAAGTCGGAATTTTTGGGCACAATTTCTGGCGAAGTGCTGGAATGTTCTCAGCTGCTGGCATATTCTCAACTGATACGCCAGAGATGCGTTGGTATATTCTCAACTTGGACACCATTGCGAACAACGATGAAGTGTCAGAATGTTCTCAACCTTGGGGTGCCAGAAGTCCTTTGGCGTGTTTCCTGTTTCCTGTGTAACATAAAAGATACCAAGCGTAACACAAGACAGAGATATTCATAAATGCTCAAGAGAAAATCCAACAAAACAAATTTTTTGTGGGATTTTAAAATATTGGCTGTTCCGGATCACATAGCCATGAATGGTGGTCTTAGAAGAGCCTGTTTAAGAGCTTTCCTTTTGGGGGTCGTCGAAAGAACCTTGACGAACTTGACCGTGCGACTTTGGTTCCTTTTGTGCTCGTGTTGGAGGCAACATGCGTTGGAAAAATTTCTTGAAAATGGTGGGGGTCATGCTCTAGCTTCTCTTGGTAGTGAATTACCTCCACAGCGTGGCCTTGCCCTCGGTGCAGCCTCATCGAACCAAGAGACTTGGGAATGGCTGAGATCGGCTGATGGTTCAGGGGTTTGATGTGAGGATTATGCCTTGACTTTTGCCGAGGATGGCAGGCGGCTGTCTCCTCCATTGCTTTCGGCGTTGTTTGCCAGTTTGAGCAAGCGGGGGCATGATGTTTCCCCTTTCACTTGATTGTTGATGTTGTTTTGTTGAATTTTGTTTTGAGTCGGGGAGGATTTGGGACTAGCCGCCTGCCTTTGTGGACTAGCTAAACCTCGCTGGCTTTATTGTTTTTTATTGGCCTTTGTTTATGCTTCCGAGGTTGACGAGCAGCTTCACACCAGTCAGCCTTTGACCGACCGGGCAGCCTTCTCCCGCATCTTTTCCTATGTTTCTTCCCGGAGCGTTGATGTTGATACGTCTAACGGGGCTGGCATATTGATGCATCTTGTCGCTATAGGTTGACCCCGCGGCTTGATGTCTCCGTTGGTCTGAGGCTGTTGGCGAGCATGACCGGCGTGAGGAACTTGCCACTCAGAGGTAGCCCAAGCAATTGCCCCACCGTTCTCGAGAGCATTCGCTTGACATGCGCCTTGGTGCTTGGTGTGTAGGTTGCTTGGCCGACGTCTTGCTCGATCACGGCCTTCCTCGGACCCTACCTTGAAAGCTCAAAGACAGGCACTTCCTTTTTGTCCGACATGATGTGATAATTCAAAAAGCCATTTATGTCGACATTTGTGTCTGTTTTCAAAGAGAAAAGCCATTCAAAGAAAACATGAGCTCACGTATGCAATTAATTCTGCATCATGAACTTATTTAGAACAAAAGTTTTTTTTTGCTTCCAAAGGGAAAAACCTTCCTATGGAAGATGTGTATATTTTACCTTTCGGGGGAAAAACCATCCAAAAAGAACGAGTTTAAGAGGCATACCATCTCCTTGGGAGAGATGGGTTTGCGAAACCTTGCTCATTGATTGAAGATGTGGGGCATATTCTCCCACAACGTTGCATGGACGTGCCAGAAATCCTTTGGCAAAGATGTGAGGCCGTGTGGAGATTGCATCCACGCGGTTATCTTGGAGTGCCAGAATCCTTCAGCGATGCAAACACGTCGGGGTCATCCCACCGTGTTGGTGTTGAATGCTAGGAAGCCGTTGGCGATGAAGAGGACACGTGGGGAATGCCCCCGCAGTGTTGACTTGAGCTACCAGTAATCCTTTGGCAATGAAGCGAGCATGCGGTAGCTTTAATGGAGCCGAGAAGCCATCGGCGACGAGACCAGCGTGAGGTTGGCCTCCATGATGTTGAATTGAGACGAGTGCCAGAAGTTCATTGGCAACATAGCAAGTGTGTAGCTAAACCCACGGATTTGCGTTGAAGCGAGCACCAGGAAGCCATTGGCGATGCAGTGAGATATGGGGTTGTTCCCACAAATCTGCATTGAGCTGGGTGCCAGAAATCCATTGGCGACTTAGGGAGATGTAAGGGCTCCTCCCACGAAGTTGCATGGAGCGCCGAGAAGCCGTCGGCGGTGGTGTAGTGAAGTGCGGGGACTGTTCCCACGTAGTTGAATTGGCGCCAGGAAACCTTGGCAATATTGAAAGACATGGTGGTTGTCCCTCAATATTTTACTTGTAACGCCAGAACGTCGTTGGCGGTGTTGGAAGTCGTGGGAGTCTGCCCCACGATCTTGACTTGAACGCCAGAATGCCGTTGGCGAAGTGGACAGGTGTGGGAGCTGCCCCCTCAGTGTTGACTCTGATGCCAGAAAATCGCTGGCGGAGATGAGGGACGTGGGAGTCGGCCCAACGATGTTGATTGGACGCCAGGAAGCCGTTGGCGGCGATGAAGAACACGGGGGCTGGCCCCACGATGTTGACTCGGACGCCAGGAAGCAGTTGGCGGAGATGAAGAACGCGGGGGAAGGCCCCACGATGTTGACTTGAACGCCAGGAAGCCGTTGGCGGTGATGAAGAACGCGGGGGCTGGCCCCACGATGTTGACTTGGACGCCAGAAAGTCGTTGGCGGGGAGGAAGAACGCGGGGGCTGGCCCCATGATGTTGACTCGGACGCCAGGTAGCCGTTGGCGGCGACAAAGAACGCGGGGGCTGGCCTCACGATGTTGACTCGGACGCTAGGAAGCCGTTGGCGGAGGTGATAGGCGTGGGAGTCGGCCCCACGATGCAGACTTTAATGCCATAAAGTCGTTGGCGACGATGAAGGATGCGGGGGCTAGGCCCACGATGTTGACTCGGATGCCAGGAAGCCGTTGGCGGTGTAGGAGACGCGGGAGTCATCCCTATGGTGTTGATTTGGACGCCAGGAAGCCGTTGACGCTGGGGTCGGAGGCGCGGGCGTTGCCCCCACGACGTAGTGTGGAACGTCAAAATGTCGTCGACGAGGTAGTAGACATGGGGAGAAACCCCACGGTGTTGATTTGGACGCCAGGAAGCCGTTGGCGGTGGGGTCGGAGGCGCGAGTGTTGTCCCCACAACGTAGTGTAGAACGTCGAGATGCCGTCGACGAGGTAGTGGACATGGGGAGAAGCCCCGCAGTGCTGATTTGGACGCCAGGAAGCCGTTGGCGGTGTGGAAGAGTCATGGGGGTCAGCCCCACAGTGTTGATTTGGACGCCTGGAAGCCGTTGGCGGTGTGGAAGCGATGTGAGGGTCGGCCCCACGCTGTTGATTTTGACGCTAGGAAACCATTGGCGGCGACGAAGAAACGTGGGGGCCGGCCCCATGGTGTTGATTTGGACGCCAGGAAGCCGTTGGCGAGGATGAAGGGTGTGGAGGTTGGCCACACATGGTTGACTTGGAACACTAGAATGTTGTTGGCGTTGTTGAAATTCGTGGGAATGAGCCCCACGATGTTGATTGGATGCCAGGAAGCCGTTGGCGGAGACGAAGGGCATGGGAGTCGGCCCCACCCTGTTGACTTGGAACGCCAAAAGGTCGTTGGCGTTATTGGAATTCGTGGGAGCGAGCCCCATGATGTTGGTTGGACGCCAGGATGCCATTGGCGGAGATGAAGGGCGTGGGAGACGGCCCCCACAATGTTGACTTGGAGCGCCAGAAGATCGTTGGCGTTGTTGAAATTCGTGGGAATGAGCCTCACGATGCTGATTGGACGCCAGGAAGCCGTTGGCGCTGGGGTGGAAGGCGCGAGGCCTTGCTCCCACAGTATTGTTAAAGTGTGTCAAGAAACCGTCGACGAGAAGCGAGGCATCATAATTGCTCCCGCTATATTGATGAAGTTCGTCGAGAAGCCATCGACGAGGTAGCGAGGCAAGGGAGTTGCCCCCGCTATGTTGATGTAGAGCGTCGAGAACCCGTGAACGATGGGACAAGTGTGGGGTTGCCCTCCACGATGTTGGGTTAATTGCCAGAAGACCGTTGGCCACGGGGTGGGAGGCGCGGGGCCTTGCTCGCACAGGATTGTTGAAGTGCGTCAAGAAGCCGTTGACGCGAAGCGAGGCATGATAATTGCTCCCGCTATGTTGAGGAAGTGCGTCGAGAAGCTGTCGACAGGGTAGCGAGGTATGAGAGTCCCATGGTCCGCGATATTGATGTAGAGCGTCAGAGATTATTGGTGGCGACACCTCCATCGCTTGATACTTGGGGTTGATCGCTTCCAGGTGCAGAACGATCCTTCCCCGTTGATGGCTTGTTGGAGCCGACCGAGTAGTCATGCCATTTCAGGGGCGCGCCTTGCCCCAAATGGAAGGCGTTTGTTGATGTCGCTCCTTGACTTGCCCCAAGGTGCATGGGCGCGCTTGAACTTGAGGAACGGGGAGTCATTGATTCGACGTGCCCCCGGCCTTTGTTGCGGTATATGCCACCTTGAAGACCATACTCCTTTATTCAGGAGAGACGAAGAAGAATTGGGCGAAGGCGCTTCGAGCCTAAGGAATAGGCGAAGCAGACTTCAAGCCTCAGCAGCAAAGATGGAAGGAGATCCAGGTCCCACTGGGGGTGCCAAATTTGTGACGCACACAAATTCCGCAGCGGGAACGCGTTTGCGGGCGTGCCAATGTATTTGTCAAAAATACACAAAAGAAAAGGGGACAAGGATGTTTATATTTCATCGTCACAATGAAGTACAACTCCTTGTTGGTATTGCGCTCCATAGCCAGGTTGACTAGACATCTGTAGCCTGGTAGGCTAGACTTGTTGTTCAGGTGATCGTCGGATTCTGAATCCCGGGATCTCGGAAGGACACCCGGTTAATTACATCCGCAAGCCAGCTTGCGGAACACCCCCGATTAAGCTGCTAGGGCTATCTTCTTCTTCTCTTTGCTTCGTGGTTCACCATGCATGTTGGTGGATGGCGGATTGGTTGGCGACGGCAGAATACATGAGATAACCAGGGCCCATGTAATGCCTAGCACAGCCGTCGACATTTGGCTATGCCCGCCCGTGTCGCTTGAACTTGTCCTCGTCAAGCTTCACGTTGGAGTAGTTGAACTTGGGGGAATGCACGGTTAGCACTCAGCTTAGAGTTGAAGTTGACGGCTTCGCTGCGTCATCGGGGATGTTCCCGTTTGTTGGCTTTTGGACTGGTTGTTGATGAGTCTTGATCACCGGAGTTGATGTAGTTGGGATTGAGATTCTCCTTAACGGTATATTCTCGTCAGGAGCCTTCGTCGGTACTGTGGAATTGGGATCTCCACAGTACCTTTGATGGAATATTCTTCATCAGGAGAGTTGGTTTGTATCGTGGAACTGAGATCTCCACAATATCCTTGATGGAATGTTCGTCATCGAAGGAAGAAGTTGTTGAAGATCTCCTTAACGGAATGTTCGTCGTCATGAGAGTTGGTTGGCACCGTGGAGCTGGGATCTCCACAGTACCCTTGATGGAATGTTCGTCATCAGGTGAGTGTTGGTGATATCGTGGAACTGGGATCTCCACGGTACCCTTGATGGAATGTTCATCATCGGGAGGAGTTGATTTGTATCGTGGAATTGGGGTCTCCGGTACTATCGGCCTTCAGGGTCTTGTTTACCTTCGGGGCCAAGTTTGCCGAAACGGTGTTCCGTTTAAGTTGATGTGACGGCAGGTTCCGTCGATGCTGACAGAGTCGTTGGAGTAGATCGCCGAACGGCTTCCAAGATTGGAGTCGTCTTCGTGATGCCGTTGATGGGATGTTCGTCATCAAGTGAGTCGGACGGCACCGCGGAATTGGGATCTCCATGACACCGCTGGTGGGATGCTCGTCACAAGGAGAACGTCAGTGATATCGCGGAACTGGGATCTCCGCAATATTCTTGATGGAATATTCGTCATCAGGATAATGCTGGTTATATCGCGGAATTGGGATCTCCGCAATATTCTTGATGGAATATTCGTCATCGCCTTGGTATTCATTGAAGCTTCTTCCTCCTAACGGGAAGTCCGTCGATAGGAGATATGTCGGTACTGTGGAATTGGGATCTCCACGATACCGTTGGCCTTCAGGGTTTTGCTCGCCTTCGGGGCCGGTTTCATTGGAACAGAACGGTATTCCGCTACAGTTGACGTGATGGTCGATGCCACCGGTGTTGATGGAGTTGCGGTCTCCACCGCTTGGACTGAAATATGGTAGGAAGCATATGGCCGCCGCGCGCTGATGCTGAAGACGGCCGGGGAAACCATGTCGCCGCGTGGATCTGGAGGAGAGGGCCACATCGAGCCTCGAGATGCCGAAGTAGAGGCGGCCAAGCCGTTATCGACCACGTGCTGGGAAGACGAGGAACATGTCTTCGTCTTCATCGGGCCGGGGACAATGCTGTTGTTGCGCTGGCTGGGGGAAGAATCCGGACACCACGCCGGAGAGATGAATGCCACCGCCGCACGCCGGGCCAAGGAAGATAGCAGCCGCCACCATACACCGGGCATTGAATCAGAGGAAGGGGCGGAGCCGTGCGCCTTCGTGTGGATCTAGGGTTCGGGGAAGAGATGGTCGCCGCGTGCCAGGCCGAAGTCAGGGGCATGGCGGCCACCTCAGGCGCCGCTTGCACCACGCCGTGGGGAGATCAGGACGTTGCCATGGTTGGAAAAGGGCAGACCGCCGCCAAGATCTGGAGATGGGGAACGGGTCGTCGCCGGTGTCGTTAAGGCCACGTCACCAGGAGTATAGCGCGTCGAGGACAGGGTGGCGCGCTGGTTCGGACGCCGAGTGCCGAGATGGAGAAGTCGTCGTTGCGCCCGCGTTAGAGGAGGAGCGCCATGCCGGCCACGCCACCGTGGTCAGAGGTGGGTAGAGGAGAATTTGGAGAGGACGCCGCCATGGTGCCAGGCCACCGTGTTGTCGATAATGCCGCCATGGCGCCAGGCCACCGTGTTGTCGGAATTGCCATCGCCGAGCCGTGTTGAGGACTGGGCGCCGCCTTGCCGTCACATGGGGAGGAGAGCCGCCGTGAAGGGGAGGAGCGCCGCCGGCCGTCGTTGGGAGATGGATGCCGATGCTTGCCGCTGTGCGCGTCGTCGGGGCGGCCTGGATCAAGTAGGCATCGGCGTCGGCCTGGACCAGAGGACGGGGCCGGGGCGGAGTCGATCCGGATGCAGGGACGGCGCGCCGGCCGTGGGCGGCGCTGTGGCAGCAGGGCGCGGCTGTCGTCGGGGCACGAAGGAGACACGGGCGGCACCTTGGATGAAGCGGCGCGGATCAGAGCCGGAGGAGACGGGCGGCGCGCCGGCCGTGGAGCAGAGGTGGCGCCGACTGGGACGGGGCGGCGTTGGGCGACGACGAGGCCAGGGCGGCGTCGATCTGAAGGCCGACATGCGCTGGGCGGTGAGGAGGACGGCGGCGCCGATCTGGAGGCCGAGGTGCAGCGCGCCGGCCGTGGAGGACGCTGGGGCGCGGTGTTGAGGACGACAGCGGGCGCGCCGAGCCGGCCGCGCGCGGAGAAGCCGAGGGCGCCGCCTGGCCTGGGCCGCCGTCGGGCGTGGAGGACGGAGGCGGGAGCGGCAGTGGAGGGCAGGGGCGGCGCCGGGGTTGACGAGGCGGTGCCGGCGTCGTTGGGCGGCGGCGCTGGCCGAGCCGGCCGCGCGCGGAGGAGACCGGGGCGGCGTGGAGGAGGCGGCGCTGGCGCCGGGCGTGAGGAGGAGACGGGGGCAGCGCGCCGGCCGCCCTCGTATAACGGGGCGGCGCCGCCTGGAGCAGAGGGGAGGAGCCCGAAGGCTAGGGCTTCGGCCCCCTTCTGCTTTTTCTTTTTACCTTTTCTTCTTACAGCCGCCGGCCACCGTGGATTTTCTCCTGTGTTGATTCCTCCCCTTGATGATTAGGGTTGATCCCCTTTTATAGCTGGCAATTAGGGTTTCTGATTATGGGCCAAAATTGGGCCGGACCGGTTCCGGGTCAAATTAGTCTGCGAAAACAATTCCGGGATGACAGGCCAATCGATGCCGAATTTTTTTTTTTTCTCATCAAACAGGGGGACACAAATTAAAAGGTGGGAGCAACTAGTACCTATAAGCTAGCCTTTTGGGTTGAGTGGACCATGGACCTTGGTTGTGACTTCGGTTGGGCCCCTAGACATAGCTTGAGACTAGGAGTCGGTCTTTGGGAGTCAGATAGCTAAGGGGCATGAGATGATTGGATCACAACAGTCTCTAACAAGTGGCATCATAGTTTCAATTAAGTCTGCAACCTGAATGCTCTCTAAGCTCGCATGATTTGAGTTGCGATACCAGATGTGTGACAGGGAAGATTAATTGTTAGGTCTAATTCAACATTGGTTATTGGTCGTGGGAACACAACTTAAATGATGGACCATTCATCATCTAAGCTAGTTTTTTGGGTTGAGTGGGTCCTTGGACCTTGGATGTAACAGGTCTTAATAGGACCTGGGTTTGAGACTAGATTTTGATCTTAGAGGGAGCCGAATCACTGCAGGCTATAGGATGGCCGGATTTTAATGAGCACACCCCGTTCTAGTTTAGGCCTTCTTATTTAGCTAATGTTAACACGAGGCCCGCGTGCATGAGGGACATGCAGGCCCAGTTCCTGAGAAGCGACCCCCACTACCTCCGGTGCAAGAACTCGGTGTGCCAGAAGCGCCGCGCGTCCGGCAGCTGCAAGGTCCGGACGTGCACCGCCACCATCACCTTCCACGTCATCAACTTCCGCACCGACGTCGAGTTCGTCCTCTTCTCCGGCGGGTTCCTGGCGCCGTGCGTCCTCAAGCGCTCCGGCGCGCTGCGCTTCGCCAACCCGGCCATGCCGCTCCACGGCCACCTCTCCAGCATCGACTCCACCGCCACCTCGGTGAGCTTCCAACATCCCATGCACGCCGTACATGGCTTAATTTTAATTTCATGGATATGCATGCATACTTGCATCAGATGA
>SPJY01017676.1:0-22299 GCA_005191435.1 Raddia distichophylla
TAGGCCGTCGACACTGCCCTGTACAATTTTACAGTATCCACGGCCTTATAGAAACCGTCGACACTGTGCACGTAACGGCCGCCTCAGTCTCAACGGCCTTTAATCAGCCGTCGATATTACGCACCTGTATCGACGGTTTAGACATAGCCGTCCACACTAAGCTGGTAGACGTCTGCTCAGTGTCGACGGCATAAATGCTAGCGGTCGACAAACTGGTCGGGGAAGCTTGTGTCGACGGCACGGAATAAAAACGTCGACACAACCTCTCCCGAGGGTTTCCTTTGACTGCCGTCGAGTAGGGAGCGTAGTATTGACGGCATAATACCAAGCTGTCGATACTAGTGCTTGTCTCGAGGGCAACCCCCCTTAAAGGGCATCAATGGTCAAACCTCTCTGTTTAAATTTTATAAATTTCAAAAAAACTAATTTTAAATGTTCAAACTGCTCCATGTTGCTTTCTACTGGGAAGTACACACCTGGAAAAAAAATTAAAGAATTTAGAACTTCTTATGAGGTGACCCCTTTGAAACCAGAAGCTTTCCGGAGAAGTTCAGCTGGAGTTTCATATTTCATGTGATCAAAGCAACGTCAAACATCCCATTTGAATTTTAATTATGTTCATTTGTAAATTTAAATTTATGTTTTTCCTACTATTCAATAATCGACACCCGCACGTCCGCGCCCAACTATTTTTTGAATTTTTGACTACTAAAATTGAAATTCTGAAATTTATAGATTATTTAGTACATTAATTAAAAAGCTATATATGTTTAATATTCCTCAATTCATACATTACAAAAATACCTTCCCAAAAAAGTAACAAACTGCAACATTTCTATTTTTATTTCAAAATCACAGCAATTTTCAACAAAGATTGAAATAAAATTTAAACAAAAGGGAATAGAAAAAAAGTTTTAAACATACACAGTGTCGACGGCTTAGTGAAGACCGTCGATACTATTAGATAGTATCGACGGCATAACGGTGAGCCGTCGAGACTGTTTGACGCTGTCACGCCACACAGCCTCTCCGTGGGTCTTCCCCAAGCAAACTCGACGGCTGTTTTGTGGGCCGTCGATACTGACCCCCTGGTTTGCGTTGTATCGACGGCTGATTTATGGCCGTAGAGACTACGTTACATGTATCGACTACTAATGTTTGGCCGTCGAATCAATACTTGGCAGTCGAATCTATTTTCGTTTCCTGTAGTGATTGGTCTACACTAGCACTTCCGCGCAATAACTCCACTAAAGAAGATCCTATTACCATAATCACTTCAGGTACACCTATCACAATTTTGAGTGCTTAATAACCATTTTGATTAAAAAAAATCAATAACCAGTTACACCCCTATAAATGTAAACTTCCTAATGTATATAGTATTTGTCAAGAATCTGAAATTTTCGTGAGACAGTGTAAGGACAAAAATTGGGAGTTATCCTTTAGAAGATGGGATGAGCCAGCAAGATGAGTGGATGTGGAGAGACATAGTTAATAAATGTAAGAATACACTTTGGAGTGAGAACCCAGACTACGCAATATGGAATCTAGACAAAAAGAAAATCTATACTGTTAAATCAATGTATAACAATTTGTGTGTTGCTCCTTGTGACAAAGAACTCATGAATATTTGGAAGGCTAAATGCCCCTCAAAATCAAGATATTTATGTGGTTGGTAGTGAGGAATTCCATTCTCACCAAAGACAATCTTAGAAGGAGGAATTGGAGTGGGGATGGGAGATGCAGCTTTTGTGATAATATGGAAACAATAGAACATGTTTTCTTTTCTTGTTCCACGTCTAAAGCTCTGTAGGGTGTTATTGCGGTGTGTTGTGGGGCAAGGAATAGACCTGGGAATCTGGGGCAGTATTATGGATGGATGAACAATGTTTCACCAAATCTAAAGGAAATTCAGATGGTGTGTCTTGCTTCGCTGTGCTGGGCCATTTGGACCTACAGAAATAAAGTTGTTTTTGATAATTTCATAATAAAATCACCTCTCACGATACTACATATGGCTTGCTCTAATATGAATTATTGGGCGGGTATGCAAAAAGGGAATTGGAATGATATGTTGAGAAGTTGTGCCCAACAACTAAGCGTTTTTGTTGCAGGTCTGAATCAAAACACAGGGAAAAGTGAGAGGAGGCAGGAGGACTTGCAAGCTGGCGCCTGACCTGGATGAGGGGAGTTCAGAGTTGGTTGTGCAAAGGGTACCGATAATCAGCAAAGGAAAAAGGGAGAAAATATCTCATCGATCTGAGATGGGAGGAGTTCTGAAGCTTTTGGTTTTTGTTTTTTAAAGAAAACCCCTAGTGGTTTATCATGTTTGGGTTATGTAGCTATCCTAATGTTGGGAGTGTGTTTCAGCTAAATGGTAGTTCTCAGAGCCTAAGTCTTGTGTTTCAGTTATCTCCTTGATTGGTGGTTGTCTTCAAACTTACGTTTTGTTTCCGTTGTCATGATGGTAATGGAAATTGGGGTTGCGCTCCCCTTTTTGAAAAAAATAACCAGTTACACCAAACGATGCAGCCAATGAGTACCTTTATGCTTGGTCGAGATGTAATGACCATTTTATGATTCCATTTTTTAATACCATGCCAAAATAAACTCCCATTTCTATCATCTCTTTCAAATTGATATTCCAATATGTTCTTGTCATTTTTCCATATTTCTTTTAAATTTTGTCTTGTTTTCATCCTACCATTCCATCACGGATTTGTCCCTTATGACGATTAAGAAAGAGCTGAAATAGCTTGAAATAAATAATAATTGTTTTCATGCAACCTTGCACTAAGAATTGACCGCTGATACATGGTATAAACATAATCTTAATAAATTAACTGACTTCTTATACTTAAATAAAATAAAAATAGAAAATAGGATCCATCAGTGTTCTATGGTAAAATATCTAGTTTAAAATAAAAATCTCCTTATATATCCTTATGTCTGTATAAATAGGGTAACCAATGTTTTATAGAGATTGTCTTTAAAAAGACACGGCACAGAGAGAACTCTAAACTAAGCGTTTTGTTTTGGGCAAATCAGATTCTTGTTTAAACGAGGAAAAGAGATAAGTTCTGAATAAATTCACAATGTTGAGTTGAATTTGACTAATTCAACTCCTTCTATATATCTATCAAATCAGTCCACATCATCTAGATTATTTCAGTCGTTCAATCAATGGTGGGACCAAATTATAATAGTCTAGATCAATTAAAAAATTCTCACATAAATCAAGAAAAAAAATAAAAGTGGGGCTAGATTATAACAACTTAGATTAAAAGAAAAATATTAGAAATTTGGATTAAATACTAAAGGTGATATAATATGATTATTTTAGCCATTCGATCAACGGTGGGACCAAAATTATAACGGCCTAGATTAATCAAATAAATTCTGACATAAATCAATAAAAATAAAAGATCTATGTGGCTTAGATTAAAAGAAAATATTAGAAATTCATATTAAATACTAAAGCTGATATAATATATTAGAAATAAACTCAAATTCTGATCTGATATATTAGAGATAGATTATGAGTTAGAGATAAACTTTATATGCCAAAACAAATCTAGCCGCGCAAACGCGTGGGCCACCTCACTCGTTCCGCATTAATAGAAGTACAATTATGTTTACACTTCACAAATATGATATCTATGCCAACCGTGCATTCTATAAAGTTCAGTTATTCAACGTGGCATTTGACGAGAATAAGATCAAGCGACACAGACAGGTAAAGCCAACGGAATGCGGCTACACTAGGCATCACATGGGCCCTGCTACCCTATGTGTTATGTCGTCGCCAAACCCAATGTTTATCCATCAACATGCACAGAACCACGAAGCAAAGAGAAGAAGAAGACTAAACAGTTTAATTGGAGCTATTCTGCTAGCCGACTAAAAAATGTTATTAACTGAGTATTCTTTCGAGACCCTAAGATCCAGAATCTCGTGATCACCTGATGCATATATGTGTCCACCTACTAGGCTTGGGAATCTTTATTTTGTTATCATGAATGAAATATTAGTGTTTCCGTTTACTTTTTTTCCATGTATTTTATATACACCGGTACGTCTGCGAATTCCATTTCCGTTTTCGTGTTGGGGCTAAAAATTTCTCGTGAAAATTGTGTGTGAACAATTAGAGTTTTATATTCACCGGTACGCCTACGAATTCCTTTCCCCTTTACATGTTGAGGCTATAAATTTATCTTGAAATTTGTGTGCGAACAATCAAATATAGTAGAATAAAATTTTTGCCTAGCTTTCCCATAAATGTGATGCTAAGTTTCTTCGACATAAAATATATGACTTGTCTGTCGAATCCAAACTTAGATTTTTAATAAAGTTAAAAGAGTGGTTGTATGGCAGGGGACTGTTGGCGAGCGTGCGGCGAGGCGCATCGCCTGCCAAGGAACCCAGCCTTAAAATTAACTAGAATCAAGGAGCGCGCTTCGCGTGCTGGGCTGCCTTCATGTGCCGTTGGTGGTCCTAACGGGATAGAAGGGATGGGTTTGTTGCCATTAGGTTTTTGCAGTGTGTTCGGAGGAAGACTAATGAGAAGCCAGGCAACGCCCTGCAAAATAAGAACAATCGTTATTCGTTTCATAGATAGCATGCATAGATCAATTATGTAAGGACATAATAAAAAAAAGGTTATATATTTTGGTTAAATATAGTTTTTCCCCTTCTACAAAAGGGGTAGAACCTGAAACAACAATAAGACAGCGTAGAAAAGTAGAAATGTGAGAAATTAAAAGACCAACTCCATTTGAAAGTTCCTTCAGAAAATGCAAATAAGTAAAGGCCTTTTTTGTAGGCTCCCCACCTCTAGCTACCATCTTGAGAATTACATCCATACTGCATCCGCATCAATTAATACCAACTACAGTGCTTCAATACATTAAAGGTTTTGCATCAATAATGTACGGCCAAAATAGCAGTTACCTCTTCCCATTCATCATCATTGTCAACCTCATAATCTATATTCGGATCCATTTTAAGAGGGTACCACAAAAGCAAAACCTCTTTGAATTAGTTGGGGTAAAGTGGCTGCACGAAGATTCATGCCATGCTACTGAAGCTACTACAGCAAAGTGAAACTGTACAAACCATTACAGAAATCATCTGTATAACCATGGCCGGCCATGGAGCAGTAGGAAGCCAAAAGTTTTTTTTGTTGGCTATTCTATGCTTACACTGATGCTGCAAGCAACCTCTATATTCAGAGAGCACTACTCCGCTGTTAGAGCATCCCCAGCTGCGCCGTTATCAGGCGCCGGTATCATGCGCTGACCTCGGCTGCGTCCTCCCGCCGCCCACTCCGCTGTCTGTTCGATTTCAAAAATTCGCGCGCGCTGACCTCGCTGATGCCAGCCCGCTGCTGAAAGCGACTCTCCTGGGGATGCTCTTAGAGTTGTAACTACTGATTTGTGACACATCAGAATTGATAAGAAGATTGGTACATTTACATTTAAAGTTTATTTCACTATTGAGCATAGTGATAATACAAAACCAGGAGAAGAAAAATGTATAGGAGAACTTAAACTGAAGCTCACGCAGTACATTGACTGAATCATAAGATAATTAGGGTAAATAACCTCTACCTTAATTTGATTGTCGTACATAGCTTCACTGAGAACCTGGCTTCAACATGGATAATAGTCTTTCCAAATCGGACGAACAGGGCAATGGGCAAGCTGGCAGCTAATAGAAATTTCCATAGCAAATAGGACGATCCATATGTTGAGCAGCGGCAACCAACCGAAGAGAGGAAACAGACCGGGACGGGCGGCGGCTAGGAGCAAAGGACGAAGAGATAGAGAGTTTTTAAGGTTTGTTTGGATGCCGCCGACGCGAGCCGCTGCGCAGGTGCGGCGCGACGCAGAGTGCGGCGAACAAATTCAGCGCCGCAGCTTAGGCGAGCCGCGGCGGCAAAAATGAACTGCGCGGCACAGGAGCTAGTGCGGCAGCCGAGGTTTGTGGCGAGCAACCAAACGCATGGCAAGGAAACTGTGGCGGCCAGAGTTGCGGCGTGGCAAACTGTGGCCAGCAACCAAACAGGCCGCGGCGGGGTGCTGCGTCGGAGAAGGGACGTTGGTGTCGATCTGGCACCGCAGAATGCCGCACCACAAGGAGGGAGGCCGCGGCGGGGCGCTGCGTCGGAGAAGGGTGAGCGATGGCGGCGAGCGGTGGCAGAGCTGGCCTGAGGAGAAGGAGGAGAAGCGGCGCTAGAAGGGGAGTGTCGACGGGTAGCTAACTGGGGGTTATCATCTGTCAAGACTCGGTCTAATTGACCGAATCCTAATTGTGCATACAGTACTAGTCCCAGAAGATCATGTCTAGCACACACAATTAACAATAATGGTACATTGCCTTCGAGTTACATTATTACAATATAGGGGACTAAGCGTCCCACAGGAAGTCACAACTTAATACATCAAGCACGGCA
Organism: Raddia distichophylla; assembly: GCA_005191435.1. Lineage (NCBI taxonomy): Eukaryota > Viridiplantae > Streptophyta > Magnoliopsida > Poales > Poaceae > Raddia > Raddia distichophylla. The sequence continues at coordinate 6,455 of SPJY01017676.1, forward strand.
CGCAGGCCAAGATACAGAGTTACACACACGGTAACGCAGGAGCCCAACATGGCACGATTTATTCTAGTAGCTAGACTATTCTACAGGCAAAGCGGCAGACAGGACACAACCCTACTCCTCGTCCTCGAAGTCCTCCTCCTCCTCGTAGTCCGGGTCCTTCTCGGATGGAGAGTCGTAGCGGGTCTCCTCGACTGTCGAAATTTTGGAAGAGGGGAAGGAGAAATAGGGGTGAGTGCAAAGGTACTCAGCAAGTAGAGGATATATGCAAATGGGGTTTAGTACAAATGGATGGCCTGAATAGTTTTGCGGAAATGCGTTTTTGTCCTTTTCCTAGTTTTATAAAAGCACTTTTAAGAAAGTTGTAAACTCAGATATTTATCTTTTAGGGCTCATTCTCGGAATACTTTCGCCATTCGGCCTCATGCTGTAGCGAGTTTCTTCCTCAGTTTCTTCCCGTTACGGGGAATAACTCGGAACAAAGGGTAGGTCAAAACCGCGCAAACACTTCATGATAGGCCGAACCCAATTCATGAGGCAAGCCGGTAGTACCTATCTCAAGATCAAAGCTCTTTCTCAATAACTTTTACTCAACTCAAATTCTTTTTGAAAATTTCCGGTTTTTCGAAAAGAAGAGCTACCATATGAACAGTCCCTTAGCATGCTCATAACCGCGAGCACGGCTACCATGATAGTTTTAACTCTGCAGAGTGGGTACATTTTACCTTCGAGAGGCTACGCACCCAGAAGTGTTTCACCACAAAGACGTTAGATTCAAACACCAACGGCGACCGCCGGGAGTCTGCGCTAGGGTTTTTCGGTTAACAACTTGGCCCGTCCCATAACGGGACTCGAGGTCGTACTGTATGGCTCAGTTCGTAGGTCCATAGGACGAGCAGTCCTTAAACTAGAAGAGAGATAATAATTTAGCCACGTTTTCTCAAAACGGTACCTTATTGCACCAAACCGGCAAAAGTCTCTCCCTAGTCGGAAAGTTTTTAGGGGAGAGAGATACATTCATTTTTCACCCATGGCATCGCTCTCGATGCTTCAGTCTTTCACAAAGAATTTTCCTAAACCTTTTTTAATCTTTTCTCTTCACACAATTTATTTTCACACACAAGAATTATTGCGTCATTTCGATAATATTATTTTTAGCATTTTTCCTACCATCAATGGAAAGTATATATACACAAGACTAATAGTACGTCCTTATGGTTTAAACCTATCACTAGTCTTACCATGATTTATTAGGTTGCATAACTAGTAGCTACCAAATACGATATTTTTAGTTTAATCTAGCATGCAAGTTTTCAATCTCTAATAAAACATTTTTAAAACAAAGCACAAGGCTCACAATATGATCAAGAAGACTTGCCTTGGTCAGAAGACGGATAGAAGCAACCGGCGACGTCGGACGGGTCTAACGCTCCTCGAGCTTCTAACCACGCGGACAGCACACACAAGATAATACAACCATCCATCAGACAGGGAAACATTTATATGCAATTTTGGTTTGAAAATCATGCACGAAATAAATATGCATGAAAATGTGATGCATGCACAGCTATTTTATATTTTTATATTTTTATTAAATCAAGTGTATGCATCGAAATAATATTTTTGACATTTTTCTAAGGTCTTTGAAAATTATTCGTTATTTGTTATTTAATGCAAAATGATTAGTTTAGTTTTTTATTGTTACAGGTATTAATATAAATAGAGAGTTATTGAATTTTGGATTATATTCACGTGTGCGCTTTGAATTCTGGAAAGCGTATTCTGCTCAAATACGTTTCCACTTATCCAAGAGCTAGCCATCCACATACTAGCACTAATCTCAAAGCATCTTCTTCAACCTCTAGCTAGCCACATGCATGCATACAGCACGTACACAGGCAACTCCATTGGAGCACACTGGAGCTCGTCTAGCCGGCTGTGGCGACCTCCGTTTGACGAACCGACTGCAAAAATGGATTCCTCTTGCCTCCGCGCTTCCAAAGGGACCTAAAGTTGCGGTTTCGCCAACCGATTGGTTCCGGCACCGACGCACGTATTTATACACAAGCTACAGGACATGCTCTTAGCTTGCTCGCATGGCTTCCATGGGAGCTCTAGCTCAACATGGCACACGCAGGGGAGACTACGGCCACCCCGGGATCATCTTCCCATGCCCATGCGCACCTATAAGTGTGCAGAGGCCTACCGAGGCGACGACGAGCTGAACGCTACGGCGGTAGCTTCCTTCTTAACTTGGTGGTACTCCGGGCTTCTTTGGCGCTGCGGTAGGAAGGATGATTGGAAGCGAGTGAGGAAGTGGCCAAGAAATGGAGGAAGACCATGGGATTGAACAAAGCTCACCGGGGAGAAGTACAGAGCACGGCGCGGCGCAAGGCGAGAAGAAACTCGGTGCTCAGTGCTTAATTTATAGGCGGAGACAGCTCGATCGTAATCTCGCCGGGAGCAACGATGGACTGGTGCTATTGCTCTACAGCGGCGGCGACGCGAAGGCGCGGCCAGAGCACAGCGGCGAAGACGCGACGGCGAGGCGTGGCCTTGGCGAAGTCAAATGTGCAGAGCGTGCGTGCACGGTGCAGAAGAGCGTTGGATGGAGTAACTCGCAAGCGACAGCTGAGTTATAATGGCAGACATGAGCTCGCGGTGCAGAGGTAGCACGGAGTGACAGGCAAGGCTCAACACGAAAAGAACAGAGGGTTTCAGGCCCAACAGAGAGAAAAGATGAGAATTTAGTCTGCTTTCTTGTTCTTGTAAAAACTAATTAAAACTTCTTCTTGAATCTTAAATTATATAAATTAATTTACACAGCTGGTCAACAATGCTTAGAAGATGCTGAGTTAACATTAATAAAATTTAAAATGCACATATATTTTTATTTACCAAGTGAACAATTTAATTAATGATGCACTTATGACATGATGCAGATGACTATTAAATTATTTTAATGCCATGATTTTTTTAAAAAAATTAACGTGCCAAATTTGTGTTTAAAATTTGGGATGTTACATCATCGGCAATGATTATATATGGGGTGATGCACAAGATCCAAACTCGATGGTAGCACAAGACAGGGATTTATACAGGTTCAGGTTCTCATGGTGGAGGTAATACCCTACTTTCTATGCTCTGCGATTGTATGGTGATCTGATGAACAATGTGGAGGGAGATGTCTCTACATGGATGGGTGTGGAGATGCGTATGTAGATGGAGATTAGTATGTCGAACCAGGGGCTCCATGCCCGCCTTATATAGTGGGGCAGGGTTACAAGATAGAGTCCTGGTCGGTTACGAGGTAGAATTCCTATCTCTATCCTCTAACTAAATATGTAGTTATCTGGGATTACAAGTATATCTTTTCTATTAATTAGGGATAGACTTCTTTCCTTACCGGTCAAGCCTTCTAGAGTCCGAGTGGTACACGTCCTTATCTACTCGACTTGGTCCATCCCCTGCCGGGTGGTCTCTTAGGCCTGTCGTGTGGGTACCCGGGGTCTATGTTATCCATAGTAGCCCCCGAGTGCTTCATAGTCGAGTTGCTGCTTCTCTTTGCCGTACCTTCGATAAGCCATGCTTCATGCCGAGTGCTTGTAGATTGTTAATGCTTCTCCCCAACTGGCTTCTGCTTGCTATCTGCGAGGAGACTGTGAAGTACTCATAGAGAGTTGTTAATGATACCCAGCCCGGGATTGCCGGAATTCTGACAGTCGGCCCTTTGTAAGGCGCATCACTTTGATTTTGATGAAGTGGTACCTGTACTCGTTTTGCGATGTACAGCTGGCGACCCAACATGGGGAGTACCATTGGTTTTGGGCCAAAGAGCCGAGCAGTATATGTACCCGACCGGAGGGGGATACAGCTCGTGGCCCCAGAGGGCATACCGTGGTTTTGGGCTGAAGAGCCGAGCGATACCTGTACTCGTCTTGCGATGTACAGCTGGCGACCTAACATGGGGCGTATCATATTTTTAACCATCTGGTACCTGTACTCGTAGAATACAGCGATTGGCCCAACATGAAGCATACCATCTGGATAGATTTTGGTCCAATGATACCTGTATCCGACTAGTGCGGCACACAGCTAGTGTCTCAACATGGGGCATACCATTGTTGTCAGTCAGGCGGTACCTGTATCCCACTATCGCGGAATACAGCTGGCGATCTCACCACGGGGCGTACCTTAAGAAAAGAGTTTGGATGTATGACATCCATACCCAGGTTGCAGTGTACAGCATAGGCCCTATCTGAGGCGTACCGTCGAAACTCAATCCCGATATCACTGGTATCTGATCCTGACATGCGGCCACCAACTAGTGACCCAACATAGGGCATACCAAAAGATAGGTAATTGTTATTGTAGATCTTCCGATGATATGCCCTCAAAGGGGTGCACCGAGGCTCAAAGGCTCGATTTCAACTACACCCTGTTACACTTGGTGAAGGGCTGTTGAGAAAGCCTGTTAAGGGGATCGCCCTTTGCTTTGGTCAAGTAGAAATTGGCGCTCGAGGCGCAAGGTGGCTTATTGCCATCGGCGTAGGCTTATAGCCGAGCCGTAGTTCCCGCTCATGGCGCAGGTCCTTCTTACTCATATACGGAGTCGTAGAAGGTACTCGATAAGGTAAAAACCCATGAACTCCTGTAGCATGTACATGCAGAGTTTAGACAGTATCATGAAAGCTTTTAGATGAAAAAATAATCATTCGGATGTATGGTCCGACTACTTTCTTTAAGTAATTTTTATGCTTTTGCTACTTTTTTTTTTGATATTAAATTCCTCCAAGTAATCTTTCTTTTGTTAAGCACTCTGTCCGACTAGTCTAGCCCCCGGGCGTCGGGAATTGGCTCATGACTCTTTTCCCAGGCACGCGTATCGAGTGACTAGAGTTCGCCGTTCGTGGGTCAAAGCTTCACTACTCAGAATAACCACTCGGATTCATTTGCGATCATTAAGAGAAAGTAACAAAAAGTGCACGCAAGTTCACCTATTAGGTGTAGCCCCCGATTTACTACTTAGTTGGAGACCGACTAAGTAGCAAGTCAAGAAAACAACTTAGATTAATATAAAAAGATTATAGTAAAGAGAACTTAGCTCTGATGTAGGCGTAGGAGTGTAGCCGAGCCGTAGACTTGGGCGCGTAGGCGTGTAGCCGAGTGGCTTATCGCCGAGCCGTAGGCGTAGGCGTGTAGCCGTATCGGGCGCGCGATGGCGTAGAGCCGCGCTGAATACTTGGACACTCGTGGCGCGGCCGTAGGCGTGTCGCCGAGTAGCGTGTCATCGGGCCGTAGACTTGGGAGCTCGTGGCGCTGGCGTAGGCGTGTAGCTGAGTGGCTTGTCGCCGAGCCGTAAGCTTGAAGCTGTAGGCGTGCAGCCTTACCGGGCGCTCGTGGCGTGCGATGGCATACAGCCGAGCTAAAAACTTGTACGCTCGTGGCACGGGGGTAGGCGTGTCGCCGAGTAGCGTGTCGCCGAGCCGTAGACTTCGGCGCTGGTGGTGCTGGCGTAAGCGTGTAGCCGAGTGGTTTGTCGCTGAGCCGTAGACTTGAAGCTGTAGGCGTGCAGTCTTACCGGGCGCTCGTGGCGCGCGATGGCATACAGTCGAGCTGAAAACATGGGCGCTCGTGGCACGGGCGTAGGCGTGTCGCCGAGTAGCGTGTCGCCGAGCCGTAGACTTGGGCGCTCGTGGCGCTGGCATAGGCTCGTAGCCGAGTGGCTTGTCGCCGAGCTATAGACTTGGAGGCGTAGGCGTGTAGCCGAGTAGCTTATCGCTGAGCCGTAGACTTGGATGCGTAGACATGTAGCCGTACCGGGCGCTCGTGGCGCGCGATGGCGTATAGCCAAGTGGAATAATTAGGCGCTCGTGGCGCGGACGTAGGCGTGTAGCCGTGTGGCTTGTCGTCGAGCCGTGGATTTGATGCTACAGGCGTGCAGCCGTACCGGGCGCTCGTGGCGCGCGATGGCATACAGCCGAGCTAAAAACTTGGACGCTTATGGTGCGGGCGTAGGCGTGTCGCCGAGCCGTAGACTTTGGCGCTCGTGACGCTGACGTAGGCATGTAGCCGAGTGGTGGAAGTAGTCGTTCAAATCTCGATCAACACCGAGTGGCACACGTTGTGGTCGGCGTCAAACAGCACGTGCTCACCGAGGTCTCGCCCGTGGTCGACGGAGTCGGACGTTGTCGTAAATGATCTCCATGCGGTTGGTGTAGCTTGATGAAAGCCGATGAAAGTCCTCGCTGGTCCTCAACGTCCCACGAGATGTGGCACGAGCAATCCTCACGCCGTGCCGGCACCGACGAGCTTTTACGAGCTCACCGAAATTTGCGACCTCTCTGCGCAGTCTGTCTTCAAAAATACGCCACAGTCGCATCCGAATTCGGAATTAGGCGTTCTTGGATTCGTTGGAAAGATAACGAGATAAGCTTTCCAACGCATCTTATATCACCCCAAAACTCCTCCTTATTCAACGGAAAATTGCGACACAATTTCCGTACAGATTATGAACGAGAATAGATCGCATCTTCTTCTCACGTTCGTCTCGTGGTTGAGGTAGCCGGCGTCGCACGATGGACGCAATAATCATCTAGTCCGAGTGGTTTGCTGCTGATGGCGGTTACCACCCGACATTTGTTCTCCATCGGGACCTCGCCGTATCCGAGTCGGGAATTAAGCCCCCGGCGCACTACTCGTCGGTAGGCGGCGGTGGCATTCCTCAACACGACCGGGAGTCCGAGTGAAGCACTGTTGAATTTCCTCCCAGATCGGATCTTGTCCAAGTCCGAAAAAGTGTTGTAGAAGTTCTTGGTCGAGTTCTCGCCGTATCCGAGTCGGGAATTGAGCCCCCGGCATACCACTCGGGAGTAGGTGACGACGGCGCTCCTCGACCCGAGCGGGAGTACAGACGAAGCAATTTCGATGTTCTCCTCAGACTGAATCGGATCCGAGTCCGGAAGAAGTGTTGGTCGTCCATTGTTTGGAGAAGCTCCTTACTGATCCTTGAAGTCCTCGGAGGTGTCCCACGACCTATCCGCATGCCGCATCCTCCGCAGATGGGTTTTACAAGCTTGTTGAGATCCGCGTCCATCCTGCACAGCCTGCCTTCAAACGGATGTCCCGGACACATCCGGACTCCGTTTTGGGCGTTCTTGGGCTTCGCGGAAAGATGACGAAATTATATTTCCAACGCATCTAGTCTCATCCCGAAATTCCTTCTGGATCAACGGGAATTGAAGAAACAAGATCACGTCCAGAATCAGTCTTCGAGCCTCGTCGTATCTGTGTCGGGAAGTGAGCCCTTGGCGTACTACTCATGAGTAGATGGCCGTGGACTTCTCCAACCCGAGCGGGAGGTGTTGTTGTAGTTCCCCAGATTGGATCTGATCCAAATCCGAGAGGCGCAGTTGCCGAAATCGGTGAAGACGCAGTCGGCTCTCAGAACGGAAAGCCTGGCCGGGGGCGGAGACGACGGCGACTTCGTTGATTGATGCCATCGAGCTTGATCTTGACGCTGCCCCTACCTGGCGCGCCAACTGTTGACGGGTAGCTAACCGGGGGTTATCGTCGGCAATGATTATATATGGGACGATGCACAAGATCCAAACTCGATGGTAGCACAAGACATGGATTTATATAGGTTCAGACCCTCATGGTGGAGGTAATACCCTATTTCCTGTGCTCTGGGATTATATGGTGATCTGATGATCAATGTGGGATTATATGGTGATCTGATGATCAATGTGGAGGGAGATGTCTATCCATGGATGGGTGTGGAGATGCGTGTGTAGATAGAGATCAGTATGCCGAACCAGGGGCTCCCTGTCCGCCTTATATAATGGGGGGCAGGGTTACAAGATAGAGTCCTAGTCGGTCACGAGGTAGAATTCCTATCTCTATCCTCTATCTAGATATGTTGTTATTCGGGATTACAAGTATATCTTTCCTATTAATTAGAGATAGACTTCTTTCCTTACCGATCAAGCGTTCTAGAGTCCGAGTGGTACACGTCCTTTTCCACCCGACTTGGTCCATCCCCTGCCGGGTGGTCTCTTAGGCCTGCCGTGTGGGTACCCAGCGTCTATGTTATCCACAGGGAGGTCGACGGGCGCGGATCCAGTCCGTCCGAGGCCGGGATAGCATGGATCCGGTGCACCCAGGACCGGCTAGCCGGATCCGGCCAGTCCAATCTTGCGGTGAGCTGATCCGGCTGCTGCATACCATCCATGGCGCAGCCGGGAGCGAAGGCCGCAGAGCGGCGGCGGTGGCAGGCAGTGAGGAAGTGCGGCACCGGGAGGAAGGGTGGCAGCGCGGGCTTGGGCTGGTCTGCGAGGAGTAGCCGACGACTGACCGACGTGCCGCTGGAGAGGGGCGGCGGCGGCGATGGGCGGGTGTGTGGAGACTGGAGAGAGACGGCAGCAAAATCGCCTCTCCTTAGGAAAGAGAGGTGGAGGAGAGGGCAGCGGTCTAGCGCAGCCGGGGGGAGGAGCGTGGAATGGGGACGCGGGTTGCGGGTAGGCCGCTGGGTACTTCAGTGGCAGTGTGGGAAATTTTATTAGAACTACAGATGCATCTATAAAGATGAAAAGGACTATATTGCGCCTGGCGGAGAAACCGAAGGGCGTGAACGAAAATTTCCATGGGAAAAGTTGAAATGGGCGCAGGGACCTCAACGGGAAATCAGGAAATTCTGGGTTTCTTTTGGTAAGATTCATGGGGGGCAGGGGCAGCGCGTGGGAACGTCGAGGGCACGCCACGTGGTTGGGCGGGGCATATGATGCAACAGGTGGCAGTAGGTGGGAGCGACACGCGTCAGGGAGGTCAGAAGTGGGCGACGTGGCCCGATCTGGCACGTCCTAAGATGACGACCGGACGGCGGATAAAATTTTGGTGACGTGGACACAATGCATGAGCAGTTATAGGACCGGTTAGCAGGTATAAGTGTAGGAAGAATTATCAACTAAACAGTCCTTGCTCTTGACAACTTCTCAATTACTGTTGGCGATGGACTTCAGTATGCATCCAGCGACACCTCCACATGGCGCCTTCCACTCACACTGCAGTGTCAGTTCAAGGGCGGCCTGCGGATGGTCTCAATTATTGTTGCGATTGACGTCCGTACGCATACAGAGCGACATTTCCACAATGGCCTTTCATTTTCGCAGTACACGGGCCTTGTTTGTTTCAGATTAAATTAAATTAAATTAAATTAAATGAAATTTTGTTATTTTTGTATAAGCCAAATGATGTAATGTTTTGTAGTCATTCTTGTGGGGTTTTAAATAGTACTTCTTAAAGTTTGTAAAATATTTTTTTCATAATTTTTTGAACTCGTTAAGACGTATTTTGAGGGGGTCACAAATTTGCTACAGCGAAACGCAACGCTACGTTAATCTGAAACAAACAAGGCCCAGGTCAAGGTCATGCTCCACGTGACCACTCTCCCTCAAGGAACAAAAGTGCCTCACGTAATCACCTTATCGTCCGCATTAAACACTTTATTAACCCAGCTCTTTAAAACACTTGCACAACAACCGCGCAGTGCGCACACATCAACCCAGCAGTCCAGCTCTACACAGTACACACCACCTGCCGGCGGCATTGTTCTCTACCGCCGGCGGCGATGGAGGCGGCTCTCAGCGCGGCGAACTGGGTGGTAGTCAAGGTGCTCGCCAAGCTCTCCGACGATCCGGTGGCGGCGTACGTGGCCAGCGCCGAGCTGGGCCTCAACTCCTACCAGATCAAGACCGACCTGGAGTACACGCAAGGGCTGCTGCAGGCGGCCCAGAGCAGGACCGTCGACGACAACGAAGGCCTGCAGCGGCTGCTGCAGAGGCTCAGCAAGAAGGCCGACGAGGCGGAGGACGCCCTGGATGAGCTCCACTACTTCATCCTCCGGGACCAGATCCACGGCACACGGGAGGCCGCCCTGGAGGTGGACGGCGCCGTCCGCGGGGCTGCGCTCCATGGCCGCTATGCTGCTCTCCACACCATCGGTAACTGGCTCCCGTGCTTCTCCTCCTTTGCTTCGCATAAGCAAGATGATTCTGCCGCCGCGGCCGCCGCCACTAATACAAGCAAGACCAAGGCTGAGGGTGGCCGTGATGACAAGTTGCCATTCGACAGAGTAGGCATGTCCAACACAATCAAGTTGGTGATACAGGATATGCACAAGTTATGTGTTCCTGTCTCAAAGTTGCTAAAAATTCGTTGCAGCCTTCCAACAGGCACGACCGCCACCTTCAGGCGGCCTGCCACAGCTTCAACCAATACAGGACATAAACTGTATGGGAGGGGTCACATTATGAAACAAACTCTATATGACATGATCTGCGGCTCATATCATGATAAAACCATGTCCGTCCTTCCTATATTTGGCCAGGGGGGTATTGGAAAGACTACTCTTGCAAAGCACCTCTACAATCATGACAAAACTAAAGCGCACTTTCCTGTTAGGGTCTGGGTATGTGTACCAACTAATTTTGATGCAGTCAAGCTTAGCCAAGAGATTCTCAAGTGCATACCAGAAGCTGACAATAAGGAAAGCACAAATTTAGATCAGCTTCAAAAATCCATTACGCAGGGATTGAAATCCAAAAGGTTTTTTATTGTCTTGGATGATATTGGCAATGTCACAGTGAGAGAGAGTGGGAAGACTTATTATCTCCATTCAAAAACGTGGATATCAAGGGAAATATGATTCTTGTCACAACTCGATTTCCATTATTAGCACAACTGATGAAAACTGCTAATGACATAGAGCTTCGAGGTTTGGAGCGTCATGAGTTTTTATCATTCTTTGAAGCATGTGTTTTCGGTAAAGACAAACCTAAGAACTATGAAGAAGAGTTAATGGACCTTGCGATAGAAATTGCAGATAAATTGAAAGGTTCCCCACTAGCAGCCAATACCGTTGGTCGATTATTGAGAAAAGACCACTCTCGAGAACATTGGATGAAAGTTCTTGAAAACAAACAGTGGCAGAATCAGAAAAATAATGATGACATTATGCCATCTCTAAAAATTAGCTATGATTATCTTCCTTTCATTCTAAAGAAATGCTTTCAATATTGTGCCCTGTTCCCTACAGACTATAGGTTTGATAGCAGAGAGATTATTCATTTTTGGATTGCAATAGGCATCATAGATTCTTGTGGCCATGGTGATGCAGATTATTTGGAAGAATTAGTGGACAATGGTTTTCTCATTAAGGAAGGTGATGGTTGGCATAAACGTTATGTAATGCATGATTTATTACATGAACTAGCAAACATCGTTGCATCACAAGAATGTGCCAACATAAGTAGTTTTAGATTTAGAGCTCATGACATCCAGCCATCTATTCGCCACTTATCCATTACCCTAGAGGATGGATATGACATAAATTTTAAGGAAGAAATGGATAGATTGCAAAGAAGTATAGATATTGCAAATTTACGGACTTTGATGATTACTACAGAATATGAAGAAAGAGTGGCTAGTGTCCTAGAAGATATGCTTAAAAAGACAAAGCGCCTCCGTGTTCTATTTCTTTTTGTGGACTCCTCGCAATCTTTACTACACAATTTCTCAAAGCTTATCCACCTACGGTTTGTGAAAATTAAATCATCTTATGTCGACTTAGACATGTCTTTACCAAGCACATTATCTAGATTTTATCATTTGGAGTTCCTAGACATAGAAGATTGGTATGGAAGTTTTGTTGTGCCTATAGACATTAGCCATCTTGTGAATTTGCGCCATTTACTTGGTGAAAGTGAACTCCACTCCAATATTCCTGAGGTCGGAAAGATGAGGCGTTTACAAGAGTTAAAAAAAATTTGTGTTAAGAAAGAGAGTGTTGGATTTGAATTGAGTGAGTTGGGGAAATTGACGGAGCTTGGAGGAGAAATTAGAATATGCAATCTTGAAAACGTGGCGACCAAGAGAGAAGCTAGTGATGCCAATCTGATTCTAAAAAGGAGCCTGGAAGGGCTGACATTAGTTTGGGGTACTAAGCAACATGATTCGGGATCTGACGTTCTTTGATGGTCTCCAACCACACCATAATCTGAGATCGCTTAAAATAATAAATCCTCCCGGTACTATTATTCCTAGATGGCTGTGTGAAGGCATTTGTGTTACCAACTTGAAGACTCTCCATCTAAAGTGTGTGTCTTGGCACACACTTCCACCTTTTGGGCAGCTACCGCACCTCACAGAACTCAAGTTGAGCAGTATTTCTGGAATGCATCAGTTTGGACCGAACTTTGGTGGTGTTACGGAAAGAAGTTTCAAGCAGTTGAAGACAATTGTGTTTAAACATATGCCAGAACTTGAAGAGTGGATTTGGGATGCTAACATGCATTTGTTTTACGAGCTTGAAACGATCATGTGCAGTGATTGTCCCAATCTCTCTGCATTGAGCTTTTTAGAGTTCTCCAATCTAAGTAATCTCCACATTGTTGATTGTCCAAAGTTGACCCTGCCCCCTATGACTCGCATGTCAACACCTAAATATGTTTTTGTGGAAGAAAATGGCAAGGTCAGGTTATTAATTGTTAAGAATGAATTGACTATTGATGGATATGGCGGTGCTTTGGACTTCTCCAATCTGGATCAAATAGAGGTTATGGTAATAAAAGATGTATCACACATTTCATTAGCAGACATTGAAATGCTAAAATCCCTGACACGGCTAATTATCAAAGGATGCAACTACATGTTCTCCGGGGAACTAGACAACGATGTTCAGCTTAATTCAACTAAGAGTCTCCACCTGGAAGAATTTGATTTTACAGGAAAATCATTGCAGAAGTTGTTCAACTGTGTCCCAGCTCTCTCTAAACTGGGAATTGAATGTCCTGTCATGCATGAGGAACTAGTACTGCAGATCCCATCAACCATCTCACTGCGCAAGCTTGGGTTGTATGGGTGTAAGAACCTGGTTCTACCGATGGAGGAAGTAGGAGGACTCCAGAACCTCACGCTGCTCCAATCATTGAAGATAGAATATTGTGGCAGCATATTCTCCCGGTGGTCCAGGGGAGATTCTCAGTACATGAAACTTTGGACTTAGAAATCAATTCAAGCTAGAACCATGTAATTTTTGTTGTAGCATCATCACTTATGGTTCATATATCTTTTGATATTTTTTGTTTTGGTAATATGTTGCTTAGAGATTAGTCAGGACTTAACATGCGCTGAAACAGATGCTGCTTCTGTGTGCAGGTTGTGATGATGTCCCTAATGGGGTTTGCCCTTGTCATGGTATGGTCCAAGAAAACAAAAGTGTAGCCCCCTGTTGAAACCAGTCAGCGTCATATTCACACGCAATGTAGTTCTATGCTCAAGTTTAGTCAGTCTTTGACAAATCACCAAGAGAAACCACAATGCCTCTTTTTGTTGAAGATTTCAGGCCACATATGGCTAGGGTTGACAGGTGACCATAGGACGACACTTCTTACTTTTTGATCCATCTCAATTTATTTCAAAGGTTTTCTTTTGATTATGATCCTAGTTCTGACAAACCGAGATTCCAAGTGGTTCCAACTTCTGGAGAGGGAGCTCTCTGTCCTATGGAGGTAGGTTGACCTTAATCAATGCTTGTCTTTCAAGTATTCCAATTTATAGTATGTCTCTGTTTAAAATTCCATGTGCTGTTATTAAGAAGATGGACACAATTAGAAGAAGATTTTTCTGGAGAGGAAATTCTACCAAAAGAATGTACCATCTAATTAGGTGGAATAGGGTGATTAGACCTAAGAGGAAGGGGGGTCTTGGGATGTTAAATTTGAGGGTTATGAACATTAGTTTGTTATGCAAATGGTTGTGGAGGCTTGAAAATCATAGTGGTACTTGGCAGAATCTGATTCGTATGAAATATTTGAAAGGTAAACCTTTGGCGAGTGTTACAACAAAGTTCCACGACTCCCCTGGGTGGAAGGACATTATAGCCTGTAGAGATTGGTACATCCAGCACAGGAGATTCCATGTTGGGGATGGGGAGAGTATAGACTTTTGGAGAGACTGTTGGATTGATAATATACCTCTTAAAGATAAATTTCCACACATTTTTTCTTTGTGTCATGATGACAAGATTTCAGTTGCCCAAGGTAAAAGGCAAAATTGGAGGCTCAATTTTAGAAGATGGGTTAATCACAATGTTGATACTCCCTGGGGGGATTTGGTATCAAAGATTCATTCTGTTGAGGTGGTAGATGAGCCAGATAGGGCTTACTGTCCTATTGAGAAAACAATGAAGTATTCAGTTAAGTCCTTATATAAAATTTGTAATGATAGATTGCTTGACAAAAATCTTATGCATATTTGGACTTTCAAGATGCCGCTGAAAATTAAAATATTCACGTGGTTCTTACAGCAGGATGTGTTGATGACCAAAAACAACTTAAGAAAGAGGAATTGGGGTGGAGACCCTAGATGTGAATTTTGTGATAATATTGAAACTGTAGAACATTTATTTTTTTTCTTGTGTTTTGGCTAAAGCATTGTGGGGGATCATTGCTGCATGCTGCAATATTAAATCTTGTCCAAATAATCTAGAGGGTTTTTATGATTGGATGAAAAAGATCTGGCCGGTTAACAAGCAATTTCATACTTTCTGTCTGACCTCTTTATGTTGGAGCATCTGGTTACATAGAAACAAATCCTCATTTGAGGGGGGGGGGGGGGGTTTAAATTTTAGTAATAACAGCCCTTGAGCTGTTATTCGTAATAACTTCGTATAGCATACATTATCTCAGTGAGGATTGGGGGAAAATCATTAAAGTTTGTTCATCTCGTTTAAGCGTGTTCATTGCAGGTTTGGCGACATCAAATCAAAAGGCTATGAAGGGGGCTGAAAATTCAAATACCTGACAAAAAGGCTGTGCTAACGGAGGAGGGCCTCTTAACATTTCAGCATGATGGGGGTGTGCAAAAAGCCGAAGGAAGTGAAGTAATAATGCGTGCAAAAAGATTATGTTGTTTCGTTTTTATTCTTGAAATGTCGTTCTGGGTTGCTTCATATGTGGGAAAAGTTAAAACGTTGTGTGAATTCCCTTGTTTTTCTTTAGGAGTTTAATGTTTCATTGAACGTTGCATGTTAAAAGCTTCTGTTTTGTTGGTCGCTGGTTGTAAAATACTGGTTTTGTTTCCGTTTGTCTGCTGATGAATGGAAATCGGGATGTAATCCCTTATGGAAAAAAGTGGTTCCAACTTCCAAGGCAGCCAGGATTGCAAAAGCGCATATGAAAAAGATGATTGTAATCTTTTATAGAATTCATGAATATAACCTAACTGATGGGATATCAGGCCATCCTCAATGCAAAATGCTTATAGCAGGTGCTTAAGGAGAGAGGGTGCTGCCACGTCACTAAGCTTTTATTTAGAAAAACTTATTTTCAATGCATAGAAGCTTATATGGGTGCTTAGGTACTCTCTAAGCACCTCTCTCAGCATGGTGCTTAATTAAGCATCCATACCCCTCTCTAAACATCCATGCAAGCACCTTCTCTATCCTACATGGCAAAAAAACCTGGTTTTTTTTAAGCACTTGTCTAAGCACCTGCATTGGAGATGGCCTCATGTACAAGATAGAGAAGAACCTCTTCTGTCCTTTTGTGGATTTGTCATAATTCATAACCTGATGCTGTGTTGAACATTATGTGTTGTAATGTTGTTTCGATTCTATCCTGAGCGGATAGCATGCGCAGAGCAGTTCATAAAAGAAAAAATTGAGCAGCGAAGAGAAGGAAAAGTGTCTAGTCCCTTGTGCGGCTATGGCGTCGTTTCACTATTTCAGATCGAGTAGTTCCTAGACTCAGATCGAAAAGGATTTGATGATTACTTTATCATTCAGTTCA
>SPJY01017684.1:0-11147 GCA_005191435.1 Raddia distichophylla
GTATTGAGTATTGATCCTTTTTCTACGAAGCTTAAGGTCCTATTTATATTATTAGAATACCGATACCGATACGACCTATTTTTCCGGGCTGCACCTCTGATCCGATCGTATTCCTTCCGAAATCTTATATGTGTCGGTATTCTTCAATAGTCTTTCCTTCTTTGCCAATGAAACCCAATTCCGGATCCAAACCGAAATTTCAATTTTACCATTCATTATCATATCCGATTTTCCTGCCAAAATTGGGTGTCAGCATATGCCCCTAAGTTTCGCAATGAGCTCTCTCATTAGCTAAACTTTCCGAGTGAAAATCGACTTTTCCTCAAACTGCGCTGGCACATTTCACAATTTTACCCCGAAATCCTCGCTTTCGGCCCATTTTGAGCACACGCGTCAGCCCAACAGACCATATGGGCCGAAACAGCAGCACCGAAATGCGCGGTAAAACCCTAGTTTTTACCACTGCTACAAATAGCCGCCCATTCGCCGTCATTTTTACACACTCCCGTGCGCACACGTCTCTTGCATCGGAATTTCTGGCTCAAAACTCCCAGCGCCCATCCATTTCTTGATCTTCCCATCGGCAACATGTCTCAGGTACTAATCCGATACTCAGAAACTGAAGCTATGTATTCTCTGAGACCAGTAAGGGAAAGAAATCCAGCAGATTTTATATTCCACTCAGTAGCAAGACCCCCATTATTCGCCAATAAGCTTAGCATCAATAGTTGGAAATCGGCTTTTAGGTCCTGGCCTAACCCGATCAAGGGATATAAGGACTGGTTGATTCGGGTTCATGGCCAAAAACAAGAGCAATGGGATGAACTTGGAATAACTGACGCTATCCTTCTCTCCTTATCTCCACCACCAACGGATGAACCTTTCATGGCCGCATCGGCTTATTTTTGGTGTGACACCGCAAATGCTTTCCTCTTTCCGACAGGACCAATCAGCCCTACACTTCTAGATGTAGCCATGTTAACTGGTCTTAGTCCCGATGGTGAAATGCTATCGGCTTTCGATCTGACTGCTACGCTGAAGCTGGTTTTCGAAAAGAACTTTGGCTGGCAGCGCTACATCAACACCCATCAGAAAACTGGCGACGTAGAAGGTGAAGAGCACATCGCTTTCTTGAACATGTGGCTTGACTGGTTCTTTTTATGCGGTCAATCTCTTAGTCCCAGCAAGGTCTACCAAGGAGTGGCCGAAACATTGGCATCGGGCCAGAGATTGGCAATCGGTAAATACCTACTGGGAGCCACTTACCGGATGATGCATGAGATCAGAGAGGGTCTCTGTTCAAAGAAAGCCGATTACTCCGTCGGTAATCTAGGTGGCCCCTTCTGGTTCATGTGTATGTTTCTGAAACTTCAGATATACAATTCGCTTGGAGAACTAGATTTTGCCCTGAAATTTCCAAACGAGCAAGAATCCAACGAAAAAGAACGCTCATGCAGATCTTATGGGGAGATGATTTCAGTTAATTGCAACAGAAGACGCCTAAATCAACATGATCTGTCTCATTCCATGGTTGCATTTTATACTATGTCTGAATCGGAATATGGCTTAGAGCAATTCAATCCATACACTGACTTAGATAGATACCCCATCCCTTCATTTTTCCGATTAGCCAGTACCCTAAAGGGCGAAGCTCTATCGGCTTACCAAGAATTCATTTCTCCACATATCTTCTTCGCCATCCTGAGTACAAGAACTCATTTGAAGAAGCCTTCATACGAATTCTATCACCCAGCCGTGGTTGCTCGGCAGTTCAACCTCGGGCAGGAAATTCCCGATCTCTTTATATACCGTCAGCTGAATGCCAGAGATGACTTGAACTCTCAATCAGCTTATGGCGTTCTGTCTGCTGCCCAATTGGACTCCGAGATGCCATCGGAATTCATCATGTGGGCCAACACTTCATCAGTGTTTGATAACTGGTGGGAGGCTATCGCCAAAAACATATATGCTAACAAAGGCGGAGCTTCAACCTTAATCGAACGGGTTACCGGCCAGAAAGAAACTTGCAGACCCAACTGGTCAAAGATCGCTGGGGTGGTTGAGCCTCCATCAGAATCAGAAACAAGTAGCAGCGATAATTCCAGCTCTTCCGATCCCGATGATGAAAAGGATGAAAAAGAGGAAAATTCTTCCGAGTCTGGACCTTCCTCATCGGATTCAGATAACGAAAGAACAGAATCCCAAAACCATGCGTCTTCTTCTAATCGCGAGGTCATTAACTTGCATGCGTTTACCAACTTATATCATCATTTTCCGATTACTAACCTGTCACTGTTTCTCTTTCAGAGCGGAGAAAAACGCCCGAGAGCCAAGGTCATCGGAGAAGCAGCTGGTCAACTCCATTTGACGCCTAAATCCGCATCGGACTTCACGCAGGGGCCCTCCCAGCAACCCAAGAAAAAAGGTAAAATCGGCTCATTACTTATAATTCTTACAGATATCCAATTCTAAATACTTCAAACAACAGGGAGACCCGAAGGCGAAGGTGGGCAAAAGAAGAAGCTGGCCGGCAAAAAGCCGAGGCCCCAAAAGGTGCGTACTTCCGATAGCACCGAGTCCGTGCGTGATACAGTAAGCACTTGATCCCCACAAATTCTCACACCTCTTCGTCGATATTTACTCATCGGAAAACCAATTTCAGGACACCTCTCCCATCTCGAAAAGAAAAGATGGCACACCTGCTCCCCCACCGGCATCACAAACACCACCGACCTTCGATCCCAAAGATGTAATCGGAACCACTCACTTCAAATTATGACATCTCCAAAAAATCCGATCTCCTCGTAACTTTAAACTTTCTTCTTCCAGTACATGTTTCAACCACGAGGCCCGGCTCAAGTGACGGTGGTTTCTACGCAGGTCATCACATATGATGGCAAGAAAATCGACGAGCTAAACTTTGACCCATCGAGCTTGGACTGGCTCGATGATGAGATGATACAGTAAGCACTTGATCCCCACAAATTCTCACACCTCTTCGTCGATATTTACTCATCGAAATACCAATTTCAGGACACCTCTCCCATCTCGAAAAGAAAAGATGGCACACCTGCTCCCCCACCGGCGTCACAAACACCACCGACCTTCAAAGATGTAACCGGAACCTCTCACTTCAAATTATGACATCTCCAAAAATCCGATTTTCTCGTAACCTTAAACTTTCTTCTTCCAGTACATGTTTCAACCACGAGGCCCGGTTCAAGTGACGGTGGTTTCTACGCAGGTCATCATCACATATGATGGCAAGAAAACCGACGAGTTGAACTTTGACCCCTCGAGCATGGACTGGCTCGATGATGAGCTGGACTTCCTTTCATCTTCGATCAGGACTTCACCACCACCAGCCATCATCATCGACTCACCAGCTCCAGAAACCATGAAAAAAAATCGGTTTTCCCCAGAGACCATCGCTAAGCTGAAACAGATGTGGGAATTATTTGGTGATGAATCGACTCTTTTGGCCAATCCTTCTGCCGTGAGAGAGATAGCCGATTCCATCAAAGAAATCCTTCCTGAGCAGGTGGTTTCGGCCATCCAGAAAGTATTGCCCCTCGCTAAGGAGAAAGCCGATTTCGATGCTGCATTGTATCGGCTCCATCGAAGGGAAGCTCTCAAGGATGCGGAAGCTGAGCTAAAGGGGCTAATACAAGACGCCAATGCTCAAAATGATACACTCCTCAAGCTAAAGTGCGAGGCTGAGTCGGCAAAACTAGCCACCTCCAAGGCAGTTTCAAAGATCAAATCCTTGGAACTGGAATTGGAGAAGGGAAAGAAAGCCGAAGAAGCCGCTCGCTCAAATTTTGAAGAAAGCAAATCAGCGGCCAAGGAGCAATATAGCATCGTGAAAGCCTGCGGCCTAGCAGTCCTGGACGCAAAGAAGAAAATATCGACCACACCCGGATCAGCCGAAGAAGATACTGCAACTATCAATCGGATTCGGGATACAATGTCCAGTGCCGCTGCGGCTATTTATGAATTTTGCGAGTGATTGGCCTGCGAGCCAAATCTTAAACTGTTATGTATGAATCGGTATTTTACCGATTGTAAGACAAACGCTTCACTCTGCCCTTTGGGCAAACAATCAAGGCCTTCGTCCCTTTGTAATAATATCCCTTTCATGCAATCGCTTTTAGTCTATGTCTACAGGTGATTCATTTGAATCGGCTTTTTCGCGTTGATCGCAATATCAATCTTTACCAGTTGTAAGCGATTCTTAAACTATAGGCGATTCATTTTAAAATCGGCTTTCGCTCAATAGCAACGTGTTGAGTAAAATAATATTACAAATCAGATTTCAGACTATAGTTTTACCGATTGTAAGACAAACGCTTCACTCTGCCCCTTGGGCAAACAATCAAGGCCTTCGTTCCTTTGTAATAATATCCCCTTCATGCAATCGCTTTTAGTCTATGTCTACAGGCGATTCATTTGAATCGGCTTTTCCGTGTTGATTGCAATATCAATCTTCACCAGTTGTAAGCGATTCTTAAACTATAGGCGATTCATTTTAAAATCGGCTTTCGCTCAACAGCAAAAATAATATTACGAATTAGATTCCATACTATAGGTGATTCACTCAGAATCGGCTTTTAACAAACCATATAATTCAAGCTCCAACCCAAACACTAGGATAATACTTTTTCAGATATTTGGCGTTGATTGCTTTACCGAAAACTTCTCCATCAATCGTCTCCAAGATATACGCATTTCCAGGTATAATCCGATTAATTTTGAACGGTCCTTCCCAATTTGGCGACCACTTTCCGTACTTAGAATCTCTTGAACCAATTGGTAAAAATGTCTTCCATACAAGTTCTCCCACATGAAAAGCTTTCGTTACAACCTTTTTGTTATAATGTCGAGCAACTCTTTGTTTGTCACGTTCAATATGCTCCAAAGCTTTTAATCGAATTGCCACCATATCATCCAACTTATCTACCATCAGATTTTTATAATCATCGGCTTTTACATTGTTTTGTTCCTCAATCCTTGTAGATCCGATGATAGCTTCGACTGGCAGAACAGCCTCCTGACCATAGACCAATTCAAATGGTGACACTTTCGTAGCTCCGTGTTTAGCAATCCGATATGCCCATAACGCATCCTCCAAAGTATTATGCCAACCCCGTGGCTTTTCATCGATTTTTCGTTTGATCTGTTTTATAGCGCTCTTATACGAAGATTCTGCTTGGCCGTTGTCTTGAGCATAATACGACGACGAGTTGATAGTTGTGATTCCCAAACTTCGAGCATAATCTTGGAATGCCTCTGACATAAATACCTATCCTTGATCAGTGGTGATCGTCTGAGGAATTCCGAATCGGTAAATGATGTGTTCGTTAACAAACTCGATTGCTTCAGTAGCAGTCACTTTTTTCAATGGTACTGCTTCGATCCACTTGGTAAAATAATCCGTTGCTACCAAAATATACCGATGCCCCTTGGATGAGGAAGGAAATATTTCTCCAATCATATCAATTTCCCATCCTCTGAAAGGCCACGGTTTCACGATTGGGTGTAAAATTGATGCAGGCGCATGCTGAATATTTTCGAACTTCTGACAAAATTTGCACCCCCTGTAATATTTAAAACAATCTTCCACCATGGTTGGCCAGAAATATCCGACACGCTTCAACATCCATTTCATCTTATAAGCTGACTGATGCGTCCCGCACAAACCTTCATGAATTTCTCCGATTGCGACTTTAGCATCTTCCTTATTCAGGCAGTTAAGTAATAACCCATCGAAACTCCGATAGTATAACTTGTCGCTGATTAGAACATACCTTTGAGCTCGCCTTTTCAATTTCCTATCGGTTTTCCCTTGAGGGTCTTTAAGATAACCGATAATTTCCGCCTGCCATCACGCCGCTTTTCGCGGGAAATCGAAACGCGCGGGGCATAATGGTGCCACACGCGTGAGTGGGGACGGAATGCAAACCGTCGCACTCGCTCTTCTTGCCTATAAATACTCCACTTCTCTGCGCCGCGATGAGTTCCTTCGCGCGCTAAGTCCTCAATCTGCTATTCTCCTTCTTCGCCACCGCTGCATAGCTTTTTCGCCAACGCAGCCAAATTTCTCGCTAGCGCCACCGCCAACTTCCAATGGCTCCCAAGCGTAGCAAGGGTCGTCGTGGGGACACTGCTTCAGCCGCGCCATCATCTGGTTCAGTTCTTCCTGCCTCCGCCGCCGACGAGGATACGGTGGCTCGGCTCCAAGTGTTCGTGCCGCCATCTTCCGCGTGGATCCGGGACGGCACCGTGGCGCCAAATCCCCGCGATGGGGAGATCATCTCCTTCACCTGGGCGATGCTGGCGGGCCTTGTTCCGTCGTATTCTGAGTTTTTCTTGGGGGTGCTCGCCTTCTACGAGATCCAGGCGGCGCACCTTCCTCCCAATTCCGTCGTGGCGCTGGCCATCTTCGCCAACCTCTGCGAAATGTTCGTGGGGGTGATGCCAAGCCTCCCGTTCTGGCGCCGGTTCTTCACGCTGCACGTGAGCGCGTGCGCAAGCGGGATCATTGGAAGCTGCTACTTCACGCTTCGCGAAGCCGCCGCCTTCATCCCGATACCAATCAAGTCCAATTGGAAGGATTGGCACCGACAGTGGCTATACGTGGAAGATTCCAGCGGCTGCGATGATCTTGTCTTCCCCGATGGTCCGGCGGAGTATCTCGCCAGCTGGGGGTCTCAGCCTGAGAGCTCGGCGGAGATGGAGGCTTTAATCTTTGCAATCTTCTCTTCTGAGATTTTGTTAAACCCGTAGAACACCAGCGAGGATTAGGTTTTATCGGCTTACTTTTATTCAGTAATTTGAGTGATCTATCATTTGCCGATGAAGCTTTTACTGTACACCACTTGCCGATTTTTGGATGTTCCTCGGCATTTGTAATTTCTGGGCTTGAATCATGCGCGATACTTATTTGTTTCCGGCCAACTAAAACTTTTAGGCATGGCCTTTCCTTAATTTTAGCTCGATCGTCAGTTTGAGATCGGCTTTTGCTTGAGCCCCCAAAACAATCGATATTCTTAGTTGAACAAGTATCCATCGAAGTAATCGGCGTATTTTCCGATTCTGATTTCGATATTACCTTGCAACTCCCTTGTCTAGCTAGCTCGTCGTCTTTTTTACGCGCTTCACACTGCTCTTGATTTCTCAAACGTTGTAGACGATGCTTTTGTGTCTTGCTCAATCCTGCTGGGCACCATCGTGGTCTAGCTTTTACGAAATTGGTGCTCAATCGTTGTAGACGACGCTTTTGTGTCTTGCTCAATCCTGCTGGACACCATCGTGGCTTAGCTTTTATGAAGTTGGTGTTTACCTCTCCAACGTGATGAGTATTTTGCCCTTCTTTTAATATATCCATCGGCATAACACGGATTTTATTTGCCGATGCGTTTTGTTGGGACCATGAGCAAGCACTTTGACGAGGATGGAGATGAGACATCGGACAGTCATGAATTGTTGGAAGTCTCAGATGTCGTTCCCAGCAGAATTGGAAAAAAGGACACTCCCAATGAGCCCATTCTTTATCCTCATGTCGGCATCTATTAACTTGATTTTTCTGATACACTTTCTTATATTGCCTCTTTTGCCTGACGTGAGGTGATGTTTCTTTATCAACCGGTTTAGAAACTGATTGCTCGACTGTTTCAGAGCTTTCTTGCAACTCTTCTTCTGATCTAGCAACCGATTGCTCTTGTCCCTGGCTATTATCGGTTCTTTGTGCTGAAATATCAGAAATAACCGAAGTTGGAGCCAATGAATTGCTAGAATATGCCTCATTATCGGTATTTTCACCATCGAATTCACTCTGACAGTCATAAAATATGTCTTTTTCATCGGAATTTGCATCCTTATCGCCCTGTAATGTAGTATTGTAGCAACGATCTTCATCAATTTCGATCGGTTTTTCACACGTATTTGTAAGCATGTATTCTTGTTGAAACGTTTCTTCAAACTTTTTGGACGAATCATCCAGCCCCCGAGGTGAAATAGCAATACTTTCCGATGTGCTAGATACCGACTGCAGCCCCCGAGGCGAAATAACAACGGTTTCCGATGAACAAAATACCGATGGATCTTCAATCTTGCCCAACACGGCACCGGACAGATTGCAATTATTACCTCGTTTTGAAGATTCCTGCTGATCCGTGAAGCTTTTTGATGTGAAACCAGATCCATCGGAAAGCTCTCGTCGTTCTATTGTCCGTTTCGGTTGTTTGAAGTTGGGCTGTATTGGAAGTCCGAACCGAACTCGAGATGGAATCGGCTTCTTGTTCGAGCTGATTTTGATGCAATGAAACCTTCGACGACTCAACAACGGCTTTTTGATTTTCCGATGATGAAGATTTGGACGATTCGGTATGAACAATCACACCGATTTGTTGTTCTTTTGTTTCTTCTTGTTGTAATAGAGACGTCGATGTTGGCGGAGGCGTCGCCGTCATCTTTGGCGTAGTCGAGGAAACCGATTTTACCGTTGATGTTGAGGCGGTGGGAGAAGATGGCCTTGTCATCGATATTCTAGACGTTGATCTTGACGGATAATAATCTGATTTTGCCGTAGATGCTTCTGGCGATGTAACCGGCTTCAATGCGAATTCTTCTGGTAATAACAACGTCGATCCAGTGAAAACAAACTCCGCCACCGGCTCTTCCATAGGAAGATCCGATACTGATGTTGACTGTGTCATCGGTTTTTCCAGTGAAGTAACCGAAAAATCCGAGTTATACGTTATCATTGGCGTAGATGTATCAAATGTCAATCTTGTCGGCAAATAAACCGATGAGGCGAACTTCGACGTTGACCATGGCATTGAATAATCCTGTGAGGCCAAATAATAATCCGATGAGGTCGAATTTGATATCGACCATGGAGACTGTGGTTTTGGTGGTTTTGCTGCCCACTTCCAATTTCCATACATGATTGGCAGATCAAACGATATGGGTCCCACTGGGCGTGCCAATTTGTTGACGCGGAAAAGTGGTTTCCCGGCACCAACTACAGCCGAACAACAAGGGATCGGGCTTTCCGAGGACGTGCCAGCCGATTTGACCTTTTGCAATCGGCAAGGTTTTTGATAGATAAGCTGCCGACGAAGCAGTGAAGATTTACCGATAACTTGGGAAATAACCCGATGATCGGCTTAATGATGAGACGCCGAACCGATAGAACGGGGTGGAACCTAACACCTCCGGCGGACGGCGATGCGCAACGATGCCACCGAGAGATAGTATTCCGGGCGAAACCTAACTCCTCCAGGCGGATGGCGATACGCAGCAATGCCGCCAAGAGATAGTGTTCCGATGCCGACGGCGAGGAGATCGGACTGAACCGAGACAGTCCCTACCGATGGAGTCGACGGCGAGAAGATCGAACTTAATCGAGACAGTAGACGCCGGCGTGTACTTTGAATACCGATACGAGTGGACCGATCGGATTCATAGCACAAGGGTAAAAGGTAGACGAAATAGTAGATGTATTATTGATTAAAAGAGAGATCCTTTACATGCTGCACGGCAGCTCTTATTTATACTAAAGACGCACCGGCTAATCCGGTAATTCGACATGGACTCTATCTCTTAGTTACCTAAAATAACTAACCGACTAGACTTATCGTGCAAGGCACGGATACAAACTGACTCAATAATAGTACTAAATATATAATTTAACCGACGTGAAACGCTTCTTCACGGTCTTGATCTGATATGCTCTTCTCTTATTTGATCTTCACGTGGGCCAGCATCATGCTTATCACGTAACAGCCTCATACCCTTTTCAAAGCAAGCCGATGAGATATCTTCCAAATATAATTATTTCCTTTAAGCAATTCAACCGGCCATATACATCAGGATCGGCCTTTTACTATCTGTATGAGTCCTCACGTATTCATATGGAAAGCACCTAATCGGCTTATTTTAGATGCAACTCGATTAGCTAATCATGTGTAAAGCCGATCATGTAAATACGCTTAATTTACTTAATCAACTTAATCGGCTAATCATGATCAGTAACCCCTTCTTTCCATATATGTGTATATTCGATCTCCTCATGTAGTCTTTGATTATCCACTAAGCACACTCAGGCTTGGCCATTAATCCACGCATAGGAGCTGATTGCAGCATATCCGTGCTTGATTATATGTACCGCATATCTCCTTTGATCGGCTATTTAATCTTTCTGTGTATATATACATATATAAAAGCTGATCATGATCTCTTCTGAATATTAGCCGATCAATGAATAAAAATGTCCGAGTATATGCCGATCTAGCTCGTTTTTTGGCCGAATATGCTATTTTCACCCTCTTTTTGGCACCAAAATAACCGTAATTTTGTGCCAAATTTGGGTGTCAACAGTGCGCCCAGCCGCAGGGAATGTGCCGGAGGATGTGCTCCGGCAATGGCTAGCGGGGCTCCTCCTCACGCCAACCGGCGACACCTCCTTGCCTACGGGCATCCGCCCCTCTGCGACTGGGAACCAGCGGAGCGCAATCTGTATTTGCGGGCGCTGCCTCCCATGGAGTTTTCTGGTCCGGCGGTCCAGGTGGCCCGGGGACCCTTGCGGATCCACGACCCTCCGCCAACGACCGCCGAAGCTCCTGCGGCCGCCGCTGCTCCTGCCGTGGCGGCCGACTTCGAGCGCGCTCTTGGGAAGCGCCGCCTTATCCTCTCCCCAGACGACGACGACGAAGAGGGAGAGGGGAGCCCAAAAAGGCTTTGTCCTTCAGCCCCTTCCACAGGGGATTCCGCTGCTGGTGCCGCCGCTCCGCCGCCGGGCGAGAGCGCCGCGACACTTCCGGAACCGGCGCCGCCTGCGCCGACTCCTTCCACGCCGGCACCTCATGTGCCGACGTCGACCGCCGCGCCGGCTTCGCTTGCGCCGGCGCCTCCCGCGCCGGCGGTTGCTTCGCCGACGGCGGCCGCGGCGGCTCCACCGCCCCCTTTGCCTCCTATGACAGGAGGAGGAGTAGCGGCGCCTGCTCCACGGCCAAGCGGCCTAACGCTGCCCCCCTACCTTCGCTTTCGGGGGCATCGCTTCAGGTAGCTTTGTCTGCATTCATGCATTTTCTCGTTAGCGTTAGCATGCTGGATACTTTTTGCCTACCTGACCCTTTTCGGTT